>VZRX01016758.1:109740-181539 GCA_013398075.1 Notiomystis cincta | reverse complement strand
AGCGGAGCAGAGCAGAGCGGAGCGACGGGCGCGGCTGTGACCGCGGAGCTGCCGCCCGGCCCGGCCCGGCCCGGCCCCGCAGCCGCCACGGCAGCGCCCTCGGAAAGGGGGGGCTGATCGGAGGCACCCTAACAGATACCTCCTGCTGGGTGCTCAAAGAGGAAAGGTGCGGAAAAGCAGTGAAGCGGGCAGAACACAGCCGAAGAAGGTGGCGTGGGTGAGGGCTGAGCTAGATGGCAGCAGCAGCCCGCGCTGGGGCTGCTCCTCCCGCGCCCCCCCGAGCTGCGAGCCCGCCTGCGGCCGCCTGCTCCGCAGCAGCGCGGAGCCTCCGCTCCGGGACCGGGCCGGGGCTGTGGTTACTGCCCGCACACTGCAGCTCTGGGCGGAGAGAGGAAACTTCTTTGTTACCAGCAAATAAATTGACTGGCGCTGAGGCAAGCTGAGAGGGAAACGGGGCTTGCAGGGAAAACATAACTCTGTAAATCTTTGACTTTTGAGCTCGAGAAAAGATGGTGGGGAGGGAAGAGGTCAGAGCAGAGAGGCCCAGTACACCCTGCCCAGGGTGCATCCCTCCAGGTGGGTTTCCAGCAGCTCTCAGCATCCTTCTGCCCAATGCCACCAAGTCTGGGGGTTTGAGGGACACAACAGAGACTCCCAGAAGCGTCTGCAGCCCGTGGGAGATAAGGGCAGGCTGGTGGAGTGAGGGCTCCCCAACAACCTGTGCAGGAGATGATCCAGCTGTGCCCAGCTCCCTGCACTCCTGACCAGACAAGCATCCCACGGCTCAAGGAGGGCTGGGGACAGATTCTTACCGTGCCTATTGCGTGTGAGAGGTGGAGGTCACCCCTTACCCAAGGCTGGACAGCTTAATCTGGGTGTGCCCTTGTTTGCACGTGGGACATGCCCGGGCAGAGGCCCTGAGTTTCCCCCACTGCTGTTGTCTCCTGCAGAAAAGCACCGTGCTTGGGCAGAGGGTACCAGTGGCACTGGAGCAAGGCAGAGCACATCTCTGCTGCCCTGGCTTATTGATACTGTCCCCAGCAATGCACAGGGACACTCTGCAGCCATCCTCTGCCATCCTGCCAGCCCCTCTGCTCTTCTTGAGAGCCTGTGCACTGGCAGAAAGGGCAAAAGGAAAGATACAGTGAAAAGGGGAAAAAAGCTACCCTGGTCATTATTTATTACTATGAGTGTAAAGTGCTGAATTGCTGGTGCCTAATGAGAGTTTTTTTTCTGTCCTGAGCAATACCATGCAATAAAGTACAAATTCTCTTTGGGAGAGATGGATGCAGCTGAGCTGGTACCAGACTTAGGACAAAAGAGTATTGACGTCACCCTCAGGAGCCCAGCAGCAGATGTTTAGCATCATCTCCAGCCTCAGGCCAAAGGTACAAGCCTGCTACACAAATTATCAAGGCAGATTGGCTGGCCTGCATTAGCTGTGGGGTCAGGAGGGGCTGATCAGAATGTTCCCTGCCCACATTAGGCAGCTGGGAGGCCTCTTGCCACTGCTCTGCACGGGTATGGCTGGCACTGTACGTGGTTTAGCCAGGTACCAGCTGCCATGTAGAGAGTTTACATTGTCAAGCAAAGAGCTAAGGGCACAGAAACACGGGCACACAGGCTGCACAGGGGGACATGCTGTGCCAGAGAGGGGTGGTGGGTCCTGGAGGCCAGTGTAACCCCACAGGATGAGTGCAATGCTCAGAGAAGCATTTTACCCACGTCAGGGTCATTTTACCCTTACATCCTCAACTGCAAGGCTCCCCAAAAGCTTCTTTGTCTGGTAAAGTGAGCACTGAGCTGGTATTTTCAGACTTCTACCCAAAGTGATCCCAATACCATTTAAATTTTGACTTCAAAGTGTATGAATGGTTAGAACTACTGGGTTTTAGACTCCTTTTTACTTTTAGTTAAGATTAGATAACTAAGCTTTACTAAATGGGTAGTTAATGGTTTTGCTGCCTCAAAATCAATACGGGGAAAAAATTCTGCAATATTTTGCCTAATCTCTAATGATCCTAAACAATCCTGTATCACCAGTATTTATCTGTCTGTGTCTATCTATCTATCCACCCATCCATCCTTCCCTTTTCAAACCATTTAAGAATGTGTTACCTCTTCATTCCTGCAGAGATCACAGATTTATCAGGCACAACTTCCATTTGTAAGGGCTCATTTTATCTCTTCACTTTATACATCACATTTATCCTAGCATCTGCAATATCTGTACTTTCCTATAGTTTCTACTGATTTTTTCTGGTCCAGACATGAGACTTACTGATTTGGATTTCCTTAGACCATGCCCTGGAGTTACTAAAAAACCCCAGCTAATAATTTGGTATCATGTTTGCTGGAGGCTGATTTAAGAAAGAGGTTATACTCTCATCCTTCTGTTCTTTGGGTGCACTCAAGTGATCCAATCAATTTCCTTCTGTTCATTTTAGCAGGCTGTTGGAAAGCCTTTTCTGTGGCATTTCAGGTGGCAGCAGCTCCTCAGCCTGGGTCGTTGTCACCCATAGCTGTGGTTGCAACTTTGGTTAAGGAAAAGAAATTAAAAAAAAAAAAAAAAAAAAAAGGAAAAAACCGCCCGGGCCNAAAAAAGGGAAAAGCCTGCCTGGGCCAAGCACATTCACTTCAGCTCTTCTCCTGTGTATGAAACCCCACCTAACCAGGTACTCACTGTGCAACTCCATCCTCTCTTCCAGGACACAGCAGGGCATGTCTGTGGGCTCCACTCGTTGTAAATCACTAATTAATCATCCAAGATGGCCAGCCAGCCTGGTAAGGCTGTGGTCAAGTCTCTGAAGTACCAAGAATACTTTCAATCTCGTGGGCAGGGCAAGTGAAGTTGAGCTTTGTTTCCAGAGGCAAGCCCACCATGTCAACTCCTGCAGCTGGGTCTTAACACCTCCCAACAAGACTCTTTTTCATATTAAAAACAATTTCCTCCTATTTTTAAAAAGGCATGACCTGGAGGCAAGCTGGAGGGTAAACCTCATTACTGCTCAGTGATGTGGGTGGCTACATGCCATCAGTGGGACAGACCCCCTCACCTTTCAGGGCTGGATTAAGCACTGACATCTCTGACTTTCAGAGGGTGCTGGGCCATCCAGAAAAATCTGCCCAGCGTGGCCATGAGCTTCTGCTGCAGGTGAAGGGAGGGTGCAGGCAGAGATGACTACAGTGCTCCTGCAGCACCCTCCTGCAGCACTCAGAAACTTTCCTTGTGTGTCACTGTGGTGCACAGCATGGGAATGTGCCATTTTTTCCTGCTTGCACCCTTTTCCTTCATACACCCACAGCAGAGGAACAAACTGATCCAAGCTTGGCAGTCACTCTCAAAAACCCACTAGAAATTGAACCCATTTCCTAGAAGCATGTTTCTCTTATTTAAGGTGCTAATTTGTCCTTATTGCCACAAGGTGAGGAAATGACTAGTGATTGAAGGGTGATTTAAATCACATTACTGAGGAGGGAATCAACTTCAGCAGTCTAGCTTCAGAAAAAGCCTTTAAGATAGAGTTGTGCTGCTGATGGAGGTGAAAATTTTGACATGACTCAGACTTCAGGACAGAGGTGGGAATTGCTCATTTTAGGGAAGAACAAGGCAACCTCAGAGGCAGGACATTTAACTTTATCCTTAGGAAAGTGCTTGTGAGGATAAAGCAGTATAAAGGAACCACACTACTGGTGCCATCAGCTTTGTGCACTGCTGGTGGCATCAGCCAAGAAATGGACATTTTCAAGAAAGTCCCCTTGCCAGCAGTGCCTGCTGCCTCCCTGCAAGTTCAGCTGCAAGGCAGCTTGCTGGGATCTGTGGGACACCCAAAGCAAGCAAGCATGGGGTGTTGGGGGAGTTACCATCAATTGGTGCTCTCTCAAGCATGAAAAGGAAGTTTAAAATCACATGCCACATAAGAGCACTGAAAATCACAGCTGGGTCAAAGAAGCCCAACAAAGGCAGCTGGCACAGAAAAAAACTAAAATTAGAAAAATGATGGTGTAAGTGCAAGAAACAGCACAAACATTGCTGGTTGATGGCAGAATCACAGAATATCCTGAGTTGGACCCACAAGGATCCTCGATTTCAACTCCCAGCCTTGCACAGGATATTCCCAAGACTCACACCATGTGCTCAACAGCATTGTCCAAATGCTTCTTGAACTCTGTCAGGCTTGGTGCTGTGAGCTTTGTTTTGAGAATCAGCTACCAGAATATGGGAATTCACCATCATTGTCCTCCAAGTCCTCTTTGTCCCTTTCCCTGTATTCTGAGTGATGCCAAATTCCACCAAAAAATATGCAGGGGAGGGCAAAGCACAAGCACCTTGAGAGTAATTTTGCCAAATAATTGCTAGAATGGAGCAGAGAAAGAGAAGATTTGGGTCTCTTCCTCTGCCTTGGCTGCCAGACCATGCCATGCATTGTTGCACTCATGCTGCTGGGCAAAGATGTTTTGTTCCTTCCAAGCATCCTGCCCAGTGTGGGAGCTGTGAACTGTGCAGAGAAGGTGTACATGGGGGGCTGAAAAGTCACCCAAAATAGAAAGGGAGGTTTCAAGCAACTCGCTTTGTTTTGAAAGAATAAAAAGTAAATTAAACGCCTGGCTCTGTTTTTGTGTTGCCATAGCAACTGAGGTGGCCCTGGCCTCTGCTGTGTGGAGAGCATCATCTGGGTACCATGTGGTGGGCACAGGAGGGGCCACACAGGTGCAGCCAGGGTGGCCAGCATCTCCCTCACAGACACCACAGCAAAGGATCAGACTCAGGAAAAAAGGGAAATGACCTTTTTTTCTTGCTGGGTTGTTGTTGCTGTTGTTTTTTCACACAGTTTCTAGCAGCAGTGCTGGTCTGAGCAGACTTGGAGTTGGTGAGTTTCATGAATTGAACAGTAGTGAAGGTTTCACCAATGTGACCCATGATGCCTTGGTCCCAAAAGACATTGGGATCCTCATGGGAGTGCTGGAGCCCCACAGGGGCCTGCTTGAGGAGCCCTGCTGAATGCTGCAGCTGTCAGCAGGTCCCACAGGGACTGGTGGTGACATGCCTGAAGGACCAGCAGCTCAGTGAGAAGTGGCTGTGGAATTCCCTGCCAAGTAGTTCAGAAGGGTTCAACAGCTGCTTTTAAAGCTGACTTAATCCAATCTTGCTTAAAAGTGATGTTTTTCTCTCACACACGATTATCTTTGGCTCCCAGGGCTACCCAGGTGGGGCACAGCAGGGCTCCTAAAGCCAGTTTCCCCACAGACCATGTTTCTCCAGTATGGCCAGGGTGTCTGGCAGCAGCAGCTCCCTCAGGCATCACTGCACAGGATGCTGGTGAGATGGAGGATGGTGCAGTGAGAGGGAAACCCTGGCACGTGAAACCCATTTCAAGCACCAGCGCTGTCCACAGCGTGCAGGCAGCCCTGCTCCTCGGTGTCAGCACACACATGCAGTGGCACTGCCTGTGTCCTTCAGCAGCCACCAAACCTGCCTGTCCTGAGCCTCACACACATTAGTAATTCATAAGGAAAGCAGCAAAGCAATAACCACGGCTGTGCAACACTAACATCTAAATTAGCTGAGTTTATTTTATTTTCTCCAAGGAAAGTCTGTAATGACTGTGTTTTGTTCCTGATCATTAATGGCACATTAAGGCACAGTCGGTGCACTCACCTTTTCCCTGAGGAACCGGCTGCCAGCACTGCGCCTGCTGCCCATGGCATCCGCTCAGCAGTGGAATGTGCCCTGAAAAGGGTCCAGGAAAATATTAAAAAAAAAGAATAAAGAGGAAAAACATACGTGTTCAGTCATTGCTGCAGCCCCAGGAGCTGGGGCTGGTGGGAGGAGGAGGGGTCTCTCCTCCCAGCCCCTCTTTGCCACTGCACCTTTGCACCAGAGGGAGGAGGGCGATGGTCCCACACAGCAACCCGGGGGAGCTGGAGATGGGAAACCTGCTGCTCCTGCAAGCTGCAGCAAAGGAGGGCTCGGTGTCCCCAGGAGGAGGATGCTCCCAGCTCCGTGCTGTGAGGCTCAGCACAAGGCATTTCCCCTGGCTGCTCCCAGAACACTTTAAAAACCATTCACAAAAACATCTTGCTCCCGAACAACCCAAATGGAAGACAAATTCCCGCTTCAGGCAGAGGATTATCTGTGCCAGTTCTGTTTCTCCCTAACCCAGTTCTGCTTCTCCATAAGAGGGGATGAGCCAATATCCTAGTGAGTTAGCTGGCACTCTCCTCTGAGCCTGGACATCTCAGTATTTCTTCAAACAAGCCTGATTTCTCTTATTGCCCATTATTCATGTTTGGTTTAAGACCTGAGCGAGGAACAGCCCAGCCCTGCTCCACAGATCTCCAGCACAGTCTCATGGCTACTTGCAGAAAGTGTGGGATGGGCTGTCCCTGCAGCCACCACCATGGTGAAGAGGCAGTAGGAAAGTTCACAGATGCAGCAGAACATGTCTTAAAACAACAGGAGTCCTACAGAGGTGAAAAGGAGAGGCTGCCTGCCAGATACCTCCTTTGGAGTTCATGACCACCGGTGCAGGCTCAGCACAGCCCTGCTTACAACCCAAACCCCACATGGCAGGAACAAGGTGTTTCTTCTTGCACATACTCACAATGGAGACATCAGTGGGACATGACAGTTTGCTTCTCTTTCTTGTGCAAACAAGTCAAGGAAGGATTAGAGGTGCTTCAATACACAGAAGAAATACAAGGCTGCTCTTGTGAGTGAGGACAGCCACAGCACAGCCACAGAATTATGTAATCATTTAGGTTGGAAAAGACTTATAAGATCATAGAGTCCACCACTAAACCACACCTACACATCTTTTAAATACCTCCAGGGATGATGATTCAACCACTTCCCTGGGCAGCCTGTTCCAATGCCTGATTACCTTTTCAGTGAAGAAATTTTTTCCTAATATTCCTAAGCCTCCCCTGGTACAACTTGAGGCCATTTCCTCTCATCCTGTTACTTGTTACTCATCCCCACCTGGCTACAATCTCCTTTCAGGTAATTGTAGAGAGCAATAAGGTCTCCTCTCAGGCTACTTTTCTCCACATGTTGCTGAAGAAAATCTGGATTCAATCCTGTCTCAATGTATATATACCCACATTAGGCTTTAAGGATAATAATAACTTCACTTGGAAACTAAAAAGAAAAATGCAAATAGTGACTGGAAAGGTGTCTGTGTCCTGACCTGGGTAAAACAATGCAAGGTTATGTTGTGGGCGACTTTGACACGATGGGAGCCTTAGGCAGGACTTGTCCCTGCTCCTGTTCTCTGCTGCAGTGCACCCCATCCCCAGTGCTGGGAAAGAGCAGGCACAGCCACGTGCTGGGGAAAAACAGGCTCCCTTGCTTACACCTCATCTCCTGCAGAATGGCCTGGGTGACACTGCAGAGGCAAATTTCACCCAGGAGGTAATTTGTCATGTTTACTGTAATGTATCTTTGACCAGCTTGGATTTTAGAGTGTGACCTGCCTTCTGCACTAAGCTCCCATACTGCTGCATGGAGCAGTTTATGCAAAGGAAAAAAAAAAGTTAAGGCAAAGGAAGCTGCCAAAGCCCTGGGCAAAACAGTTGCATTGTTTTGGAAAGGTAAAAAAATGCTGGGGTGGGAGCCCTGTGAGCACTGCTGTAGCTGGCAGTGCCCAGAGGTTTAGTGATGCAGCTCCCAGTGCCAGGTGCAGGGTAGAGAAGACACTTCAGGTGTGTTCAAAGCTACAGTCCACAGGCAGGGAGGGTTTGAGGGAGCTGAGCATGACCCACCCAGGCCCCAGCAGCACCAAACACCAAGGTGTGTGAATGTACATGGAGAGGAGCAAGGATGGGATCCTGCCTCTCACCTTCATGGGAGAGACAATTCCCTCTAGTGACAGCCCAATCAATACAGATTTTGTTTATGATAAATTTTTCCTCCATCAGGAAGAGCCAGCTTGCTCTTAAAATAACCCCCCAACTGGTGGTCGAGACCTTGCTCGTCTGTCCCTGAAGACACCAGGCAGCTCCTGTGACAGCTCCGTGCCTCCTTCTGGCAGTGGTTTCTGACTCGTGTGACATGGCTGAAAGCCTGGGATGGACCTGACCCTCTGGTGATGCACTGGTTGTCCTTTAGCCACAGAGAGTGTTCAGAAGTGTGTCAGATCCAAACCATCACACTGGATGGACGTGGGCAACAGGTAAGGTCTGCTTGTGGGCACACTGCTCCCAGCGATGCAGGCACGTCTCCAGAGCTCCTACACAGAGATGCTCCGCTCTCCTCTCCTCTCCCACCCTTTTCCTTCTTTTCAGGAAGGCATCTCTCCTCCCCAAAGAGATAGCAGCAATTATCAGGTTCACCAGCACTGTATCTGCCATGGTGCAGCACAGGGAGCTCAAAATGCCAGTCTGCCCACTGGACCAGTAAAGTCGGTGGCTGTTCCTACCCTTTAAATATGAATAGAGGGTGCCCTGCACATGGATCGAGGACTATCCATGGAGACCATCTGCCCCGTGCTTGCAGAAAGGCTCACGTTGTTCCTCACAGGAGTTTATTACTCAGAGCCTAATGCTAAAAATACATTGCAAAGGGCCTGATTTAAAAACAAAGGGCCAATTCAAACTTGGCAAGGCAGACACACAAGACTGAACCCAAGCACCTCCATCAACCACGCTGGAGTTAGGCTGCAACCAGACAGACTTTAACTTAAGCTGAAAGGCAACAACATAATTCTGAATTAGCTTAACAAGACCTGCAATTCATACAGAAAAGCCTGAATTTATGTAGTAATTAGCCAGAGCTTTCAGACTGTAGATATCTCCATGGCAAAAAATAATCACATAGGTTATTAAAGCGAGGGAAAATGGACACAGTGGTGAGATTTTTTTGTGCTAAACTACTTTTTCTAAGTTTGACACCATTTTTGACTAAAAATACAATTCACAAAAACACTTAAACCACTTAACAAGTTGAAGTTTTCTATTAATCACTGGAACTTCATTTCCCAAGTGATTAACTCTTCTACACAACAGTCCCTCTAGGAAGGACATTCCTGGGAGCCCAACAAGCAGTAAAGCTCTCTTAGCTTTTCATTGATTTCTCCATTGGTTTTGAACTCTGCAACACTCAGATGATATCCTGGAGGAGGAGCCTGGAAAGTGCTCTCCCCTCTGAGTCCTCGTTACCAGTCAGGAAAGCAGAAATGTCCTCCCAGGAGCTGCTCGAGCACAGCCAAGATGATCAAAGTTACCCAGTGACTGTGGACACACAGCCTCAGCCTCTGAATGAAGCACGTCTGATTTTAAGAGAGCTGCTTGGCAGCAGCAGATAAAGCTCTTTCCAGTACTTAGCTGGTCTTTTAATTAAAAGGTTCCCCATATCAGAAGCCACCTTCGAAAAGCTGAGCCTGGTTGGGCTTCAGAGCATCTCTCATTTTCCTTGGGATGCCATGCTTGACCACCTTTCTGGGGCATCTTCCTTCACTTCTTCCCAAAAGGCAAGCTAGGAGCATCTTACTCACAAAATTTGTGCCAGTCCCAGTCTGAAATGAAATCATCCTGCCCTGAAAAGAACAAACTCCTTAAAAGCTGTGAAAACAGTGAGGGATAACTGAAAAAAAAACCAAATCTGGGATTGGAAAGTTCAAAGAGGCAAAGGGAAAGATGGAAGAATTTGGGTTCAGTGAAGCAGGACACAATCCCAGTGTCTGCAGAGGGCTGTGCAGGGGCTTGTCAGACCATGGCAGGCAGCAAACTCCATCATGGATACCTTGGCCCATTTCAGAGAAAAAATTGTAACACCAAAGAAATGGGAACTTTCTGACCTCTAAAATTTAGATTCTCTCACTTTTCTTCTGCAAAAGCAAGACAAAAATAAGCTTCTGTAAGGAGATCTTTTTTCCCCCCAAATGAGAAGATTTTGGGCTTTGTTAATCTTAAACTCGTTATTCACTACAGACAGCTGTGGAAACCAGGAGTGAGATGCTGGGAAAAGGCAGTAATATTTCCACTTAGAGGGGCAAATGAATGATGACAGAAGAACTGCTGCATTTATGAATGCTACAGCAAAACAGTTTTTACACCTTTGGTACCCAAGATATCATGCAATGCTTGGCTGAAAATATGCCTGACTCATTTTAAGAATGCACAAACGAGATTCAAATGTTGTGGTCCACCTCAGAGGTATCATCCTGGGACAAGGTCAAAGACATTTTTTCACTCTCAGAATGATACAGAAATGATAAAGCCCATGGTGGCCAATTCACATCTGAGCAGCTGCTTTTGGACCCAGCCCATGCCAGTAGAGTTGTTGTTAGTGTAAGAACATCTGCAGCATATCTGACACCCCAGCATCTTCTGGCAGACAGACTGACAGCAGGAACACAGACAGGCTATCAGCAAACGTGGAATTGCATTTTTTTCAACAGCTGGGGTTTTTTGCTGGGCTTGCCCTGAGAAAGCAGGCAGGCTTCTGATTAGCATCCCTTTCAGGGTTGCCTCATCAGCAGGGTGTTGTGCTTGAAAGGACTATTGGTTTAATTGCTCAGATTTGAATTTCCAGGGGGAAGAAATGAATACACTCTTTTGCTTGGCAGCACTGACACAAGTTTGTATTGTAGGACCAAGTCTGACCAAATGTATTTCCACTTGGATATTGCAAATGTTTCTCTCTCTTTCTTTTAATATTAAAGTATTATCATGTAACCACTACTAAAGCATTCTACACAGCAAAAATCCTTTCATTACATGCTCAACATTAACTTCAGGCCAAATAATTTTTTGATACTTTATTTTGCAGAGAGGGCAGGCTTATGCAGCTACTGCAGACCTAGTGGATGTGGAGAAAACTGCTTCCCATGCTACCAATGTCAAACATTAGTGCAACAGCAAGTACCTGCTATCTGACAGGAGTTTTAATTTGTAAAGCTGTGGTCATGGTAGCCCAGCCAGCAGGGCCAGCAGCTTTTCCTTCATTGTCTTGAGTTGCTCCACATCCAGCAGAAATTGAGTTGTCCCCTTCCTGCAGTCCTTACCCTGGATTCAGCCAGGATGGAGCTGGATCCCACAGGCACCCTGAGTTAACCCAGCCACAAGAGGCAGCTCCCCAGATCCCCAGGAACTTACGAGGCCACGTGTCTCGGACAAGGCTGGGAGACGTGGGCAGGAGCCGTCCTTGCCCCTCCCCAGACACCTGACACTAGGAACTTGGTGCATGGCTTAGACCACGACAGGCAGTGACAAGAAAAGTAGTCTTTTATTTCAATTAATATTTCTTGGCATTAGGCAGATATTAAATAACACTGGAATGCACAAGACTATTAACATATTGACAGCAAAAGGGAGGAGGTGTAGCCAAGTCGAGAACAGCAGTGCCAGTCACGTCACCTCGGGGCACTCAAAAGCCATTTAACGCAGCAACCACCAGAAAGTAGGACTCCACTGAGAAATACAAAATGAGGATGAACTCCTTTCAGGTCTTTTGTTAATACAGTAATGCTGGAATGACTGACAGTAAAAATGAACAAATATTTGCATTCAGGAATTAAACAGAGTGAAATATCCACAAACTGCTAGTCATGCATTTCTTTTGGAACAGCAATTTGCTAATGCATAAATATCACAAAAAAACAATCTCCAAGATTTGAATAAATCACAGACGACNGCTGCTATTCTGGGTAAAAGTCCTACCTAGCATCTTCTTGGGAACTACAGGAACATCACCTTTGTTACTAAGCGAAGTGGTATCTCACCAGCCAGGGAACTCTCTCGTAGCTGCATGTAAACATACCCTTCGATCGATGTGTGAACGTGCAGAGTGAACGGTAACATCATGGGGAAGCAGAAACGGAGCTGCCGCAGGAGAGCTGCACTGGTGTTAGTGGGGAGCGAGGGCTGGTTCGCTCGGACACAGCACGGTCTGGCCACGGGATCTGATCCGCAGAGCGTGGAGGGATGGTTGAGAAGGCATCCGTTTGCGAGCAAAGCGTGAAGGGCGCGAGCCGAGCCTCTCTGAGCACACTGTCCGCGCCATCAGAACTGGCTCGCGCTGCTGGGGTCGCACTGTAACAACCGCACGATGGAGGGGTCGCTCTTGGCACCTTTGATGAACTCTTCCAGAGACAGTTTGCCTGGCGGGGAGGAAAACCAAAACTGAAATAGCGTTCCGCAAGTGGGCCGCTGCTGCCAGCGTTGCTGTAGCAAAGGGCCCCTCCTCGCCGAGGCAACAACATCTCTCTAATCTGCGGCAAAGGCACCGAGGGGAATTTACTGCAGTGCACAGCAGCTAAATCCCGCTCAAGCCTTTAAGCCCAAATGCATTTTTCTTCTGCAAAACAATCCAGCATAATAATTGCTATTTTTTCATTTAGAAAGACAGTCCCAAATCTACAAACAACTGTTCTAGTACTGTTTGGCAGCTTTTTGCTCAGAACCAGACTATATGAATAACGTGACACATGGACACAAGGTGTGGTACGGCACCTGAACACATGGATGCTTTGAAATGATGCTTGTATTACTACAACACTTTAAACCTAAATATTCCAACATCCCCACTTTGTCCTCCTGCTTCTTGTGACACATAGGGCTGAACAGTCATGGCTTCTCTGGGACCTACAAGGTTGGACCAGGCTTTGAGCAACCTGATCTAGTTCAAGAAGTCCCTGCTTATTGTAGGACTGTTGGGCTAGAGGACCTTTAAAGGCCCCTTCCAACCCAAACTATTCTGTGATTCCATGACTCTGCAAGTCACTTGCTGTGCCCTGCTGGGTGTACACATGAACAGGATGGGTTTTGTTGGGGTTTTTTTTCCAAGCAAAGCCAGCCCTGGGGGACACCTACTGCTATGTGTTGCTCCTGAGCACTTCTGGTTTATACATCTTTAGTTTAGGCCAGAGGAACTGACTTGGATGGACCTTGTAACAGTCTGAGGCTCTGAAAATTGATCTCTGGAGGAACAACCACCCCAGAGTCCTCTGGCTCCAACAGTCCCATGGATTGGCATGGCACAGCATGGTACAGCAAGGAGGAACTATTCCATCTGGTCTTTCAGACCTCATCCTGGGGTGGCCCAGCCCCCTGGCAGGTAGCTAGCACCAACAGCCTCCTGTCCAGCACTCTGAACCATGGCAGAAACAGGACATGGCAATATGGATGAGAAATGAAACAGTTTTCCCTCTGAAAAGGAGGAGACAAGCATTTGCTGCATCCCTGATAGCACATCTAGTGATCTCCCATTTAGCTCATGCATTCAGCACAGCCCACCCTACCCTCACACAACACACCAGGGCCATCCTTACCCACCCCAAAGTGCTGTGCTCAAGACAGGACCCACACACAAACATCTTGCACTTGGGAGGTGCCAGGTGCCAGTTTTGGCCACATGCACCCAGAGAGAGAGAGGCACCAGCTCCTTGTGCCAGTTTGCACCAGCCCCAGGATGCTACCAGCCTGTTGTAGGTATGGAAGAGCAATGACCCTGCTGGCCAGCACCCAAAACAGGTGGAACAGGGAGGAAAACTCCTCTCCCAAGTAACAAGCAATAGGGCAAGAGGAAATGGCCTCAAGTTGCACCAAGAAAGGTTTAGACTGGATATTAGAAAAAAATTCTTCACCAAAAGGGCTGTCAAGCATTGAAACAGACTGCCCAGGGCATTTAAAAGACATGTAGATGTGGCACTTAGGGACCTAGTTCTATGATTCCATGAATGAGCAAGATTTCCTCTTGTAGAAGCTCAAAACCCTGTGGCACACTAATTCTGGTTTTTAAGCTAATGTTCCCAAAGCAGATGCTTTTAACAAAAGCAGAGGTCTCCTAACTATAAGGATATTTATTAGTTTGCCCCTTGCCTTAACTTAAAAGCAAAGCCCAAATCAAAATCTATTTGCAATGCCCAACAGTCAGATGGGGAAGAAACGTTTTCAGCCACCAGACACACACATGCAGATGTTATTCCTTGGCACTGCATGGCTTGCAGGGCTGATATTTTACTGGGAATAGGAGAATAGGGTGACTTTATTTCAGCAACAAAGTGTAACACATGGAGGATGCATATATATAGCAGATTTTGGAACCACTACTCTGTTACACATCTGCACACACTGCTATTTACTGCAGACCAAAAATATTTTAATCAAGTTATTTTAGGACCCTCCACATATCAAGACAGGGGATGAACTGCTAGTTTTGATGAAGCCAAAGGTAAAATACTTGAGGACTTCAGCAAGGCCAGGACTTTGCCCTGGGAACTGCAGCAGCAGACACCAAAACACACCCATTAAATTCTCTTCAATAAATCCCTTTCTGTACATAAAATGGTATTTTTTCAGGTCTCCATATCTCAGTGCTAGAATCAAATCTGCTCCCACTGAGCACCATCAGTAGGACACAGCTCCTGATTGTGGTGTGGGCAGTTGCCACCTCAGCCTCACACAGGGTAATTCCCAGGGAAAAGCTCCACCTCCGCTAGGAATAGAGGAAACATCAGGCTGATGAGCAGAGGAAACTGATCGTGTTTTGCCTGTATTTTTCAAGCCCAAGGAAATGAGCCAGCACAGGGGTTGTGATGGGTACACTGTCAGATAATTTATCAAGGAGCTCCACAATGTGGCCTGGGAGCAGCTACATCTCCCTGATGCTCATAGTGCAGCAGAGGTGTGTGACCATATACATGTGTATACACGCCATAAACATGCACAGAAAATAAGTATTATGGACCCAGGGGAATTTTTGCTTTCAGGTGCCCAACCACATTCAGGACCCATGCTACTGATGACAAGCCCAGGAGTGCAACCTTATCAAGGGTGATGGGAGCAAAACCTCGTGCCAAGTTTGTGCTATGCCCAGAGAAAATAACCCAAAGACAATGGACTCAGGAATTTCAGAGGAGCCTTTGCAGAAGGGGATTCACCCATGAAATGTCAAGGAGGGACTGCTGCCCTCCCAGCCCTGCAGCAGGAGAAGTCACCCTGAGTTCACTGCTCAGTTATTCACCCTTATTTTCATGGACCAGAGATGCTCAATGAGGCCAGGCAGAGTGGGGACATCCCTATCCCCTCTTCCCTCTCTCCAGATTCTGCCATCTACCAAGGCTGGGCTGGAAAACCTCTTTTCTAGAGCCTAGGAAGGGGTGCCAGTGGCAATCCTACCATCATTGTTTGTGTCCATCTGTCTGAAGATCTTGTCTGTTCGCTTCTCGGGAGTGGATTCATCCTCTGGCATTTTCATTACTGACGAAACCATTTTGTAAATTGCCTGAGTATTAAAAAGAAAGTTTAAAAAAAAATAAGAAAAACACAACCCAAATGATAAAGCATGGGACAGAGAAAAAGAATTTAAGCCTGTAGCAATAAAAAAGGCAGCTGACACTGGCAGGCAGCTGCAGGACTTTATAAACCAAAATGAATGGGAATTTCTGACTGCAGCTTTTTTATTTTTCTTTCCTGTATTCATTCATGCTTCAAAAGAAGCGCTGGGTCAGTTTAACTGAAAGTCAGAGTCTAGATTAATATATGAGCAGGACTGAGCTAAAATACAGGAGACAATGGTGTGCAACCCTCTCTTTTGCAGCTGGGCTAAGCCATCACCTCTTTGGCTGGCTCTCACCAACCACCCAGTTAACTGTCTGCATGTGGGGCTCTACACAGATTATGGTGAATATGAATATATAGCAATAGGGGTTGTTTTGTTTTGGATGGGTAAGGAAATGCATCCTCAGATTTACAAGAACATGAATAATTATGAGGCCTCTTTAGGGTGTCTGCAGTCCTATCCTTCCACCCAACTTACCCCACCTCAGCCAGGAGGACCAAGTGTCACGGCAATGGCTGATGCATGATGGCCTTGCACTGCACAGGACACACATCTCATCTGCACAGTGGGTGACAAGCAGCCACTGCTGAGGCCAAACCCCTGCCAGCATGTGGGATATGGGCACAGGGACTCTGCCCTGCCCACCCCCACTACAGCCTGGGGTCTACGTGCCCTCTGCCTTTGGGAGACAAAGACATGCTAAAGCCTTTCATCCAGAGTTCACACTGACTCAGATTGGAAAACTCAAAGCATTAATTCTGAGATAAATCAGGTCAGTAGAGTTTGCATTTAGTGTTTTTTGAACGTCACACTAAGAAAACCCCCAGGGAGAGCTGCAGAATTTTGGCTGCAGGCCAGCTGCACAAGCGCCTTATTCACATCTCAGGCCCTTTCCTGATCTGCATCTTGCAGGTCCCACCATGTGTCCCTTTGGTGACCATGTGCTCAGGAACCTCCCTGGGGCAGGAGTAACCCAGCTGAGCACATCTCCATCTCCATCTCCAGCTGTCCCACGGTGCAGAGGCTACAGCACCACGAGTAAGATGCCCAGCAGAGACAGTGGCTCACCTGCACTATTTCCAGCATCTCCCCACGGCTGATGTAGCCGTTGCCATCCAGGTCGTACATGCTGAAGGCCCACATGAGCTTCTGCTCCAGCTTCCCGCGGGAGGTGACGCTCAGGGCGATGATGAATTCCCTGAAGTCGATCGTCCCGTCGCCGTTAGTGTCAAAGGTGCGGAACACGTGCTCCGCAAACTTGGACGCGTCGCCGTAGGGAAAGAAATTTGCGTATATTTTTTTAAACTCCTCTACAGTCAAATGGCCCGTGGGGCAATCTTTTAGGAAGCCCTTGTACCACTCCTGCAGCTCGTGGTCTGTGAACTCAGTGTTCTCACGCAGGTCCTGGAGCACCTCGGGGCGCAGCTTGCTGTTCTGCTTCCCCATCCTCTTCTGGGTGCGGGTTCAGCAGCTGCAAAGCAAGAGAAAATCTGCCTGAGCTCCAGCCACACGAGGCAGAGAGGGGCTGGGCAGAGGGAGAGCCCTGCGAGAAACAGAGGGTCCCCCTGGGGCAAGGGGGAAAGAGGAGACAAAGGATGCTATAAATCACCAGGAAAAGACCTCATTTAATTTGGCTTCCTTTCCTCTCCTCTAGGCTCTCCCAGTGACTAATATGCTGTAGAAGGGAAGGCAGTCTGGGAGGAAGTATTTGGGAAATATTAATTCTTATTATTAATCCTTATTACCTGGGAAATAATAAAGCTCAGTACTTTAGTTCTCTGCTACAATCCCACTCCTCCATCACATGGCTTGCAATGCCCAGCTCTGGATTCCTACACAGGCTGATCTGCTGCAACGACAGCAGGAGCGGGCAGGGACAGCAGGAGTGATGAAAAGAAAAACTCATCTGTTCAAAAGTGAAAGTAAATGGAGCTGAACAAGAAGCAGGAAGAGCAGGTGGCTCCGTGCCAGTCACGTTTGCATTGTCCAGATGCTGTTTGAAACCCTTTGGCTCACACAGCTTCTCCTCCCTCCCTGCATCCCTTGCCCCACAGAAGTGGGGGCTTGCCCCTGTGTGGTGGGCCTTGGTTAGTGCTCCTTGTGGCACCTGAGGGTCACAGGAGGGTGCAGCAAGAGTAAGCTCAGCACAGCCCATGCTCAACAGCAGCACCCCAAAAGACTTCTCCCTCTTTTTCTCAGCCGTGGAGGCAGCACGAGCAGATGGATCACTGTGACAGCAGCAGCACAAGAGACTTCATCCTTTCCAGCCCTCCCAGAGAATAAGACACTTTAAAGCAAAATGTCTGGCAAAGCAACTCTTTTCAGGTTTACTGGGCTTTATACTTTTAGAGAAGCTTACTCAGTGGGTTCAATATTCCCCTACAAGGGCCAAAGCACATTTAAATTCAGGATTTCATCAGCATGTCAGGAGAGGGCTGGGTCTGTCCTCTCTCTTGACAACACCCACGTTGTGCCACATAAGATGAGATTGCCCAGCAATAGGAGAGCTCCTTCAGCAAAATGAAAGATGGTCAATCTGCACTTAGGCAGCAACAGGAAAAAACCCCAAAACCTTGATAATTTCTGGTGTTTATCCCTTGCAGTCTTTCATGGCTACCTGGCAGTAGCAAACTGTGCTGCCAAGCTAGAGGTTGAGCTGTATGTCCTTGCCCAAATTCAAGAAGTTTATTCACAAGTGTGCACATAGTCACATCCAAACTCCTGTGACTGACTTGCATAAACAATATTTCCCTGCACAGACTATTGTGCCTGTTGGGTTTGCTCAGAGCCGGTGCAGAAGACAGGTTACTAACAGGCCAACACTGCAGACTACCTGGAAACTGCAAGAGCTGAGCTGCAAAGCATGCAGAGACAGGGAAAAACAGGGGCTAAGCACTTCCCAGAGAGTAAAAATTCCAGGCATGCATAAGAACCCAAAAAAATTTAAAATGCTAAAGGTCAGCAAAAAATAAGTTGCTCTACAGCAGAATGTAAGCTGGTTTTATTTGTATTCCACTTAGCCTGTGCACTGCCTCAGCA
This sequence comes from Notiomystis cincta, assembly GCA_013398075.1. Classification (NCBI taxonomy): domain Eukaryota; kingdom Metazoa; phylum Chordata; class Aves; order Passeriformes; family Notiomystidae; genus Notiomystis; species Notiomystis cincta. The sequence continues at coordinate 163,217 of VZRX01016758.1, read as the reverse complement.
ATGTGAAAAATCCACATCCTGCTCTGTGGCTTAATGCTCAGAGACAAACCCAGCCAGCTGCTCGTTAGTTCAGTGCATGGGGCTTAACACACAACTGTGTTAGCATTAGCACTCCTGCTTTCCAGAAAAGCTGCCAATATTTCAACTCCAAAGCTTTATTTTTGTCCATTAGATTGCAGAGGTTTCTCGACATACCTGACATACCTCTGCTTGCTCCCAACGTGCAGGGATGCCACAGCTCCTGGTCCCTGCCAGCATCACCCCTAGGGGAGCATCAGGCTGCCCTCCAGCTAAACCACTAACTCTCAGCTACTGCCACTGCCTTTCCATCTTTGAATCTCCTCTGCTCCAGATAGTCATCCTCGCAGTGCCGAGGGCAGAAAACACAATATTCTTCTCTGCTGAAGTCAATTTGCAGAAAGGAGCAGCTTGGAGCAAAAAATGGATCAGATGTGGTCCTTTTTTTAAAAGAGCAGAAATTCTAACAGTATGTTCCTGTCCTTGGGTGAGGAGGTGCCTTCAGTTTCCAGCCTTCAGTGAACCCCTTCACTTCATGATTCCCAGGTGCTTTGTAAGAACCAGTGCCTGGGTCAAAAAGCAGTCCCTGCCTCACCAACCACTGCCTCAGAATTCCCTGGGAGAGGGGCAGGAGGAACAGTAGAGCCCATTTAATGCAGGAGCTGGGCTTTAAGCAGAAATTACCTCAGCTTTATTGACTTGCAGGGTTAAGGACTGCAAAACTTTCAACTGGGAGTTAAAAGAGGTTTGAAAAGGTTTAATACCATTTCTCTCTGTTCCTATAATGCCTTTATTATTCCTGTTCCCTTAAAAATAGAGACCTCTAGGAACAGAAAGGTAAGGTAATCCACTTAACAGATTTCACTACTTCCTGTTATTTGAAGAGATGCTTATTAAATATCAGCTTCAATAGCTTTATATTCAAGCAATCTTTGCATTGAAAAGATTACAAGCCTTTTCAACCCTTCCTCCTCCTTCACATTGCTTTATATCAGATGTGCAATGCTCTGAACACAACCTATTTTTGCAGATGAGCTTTCTGAAAGGCTTCATAACATGTTGAGCCCAAATGCAATCCTGCAATTGTAACCAATTTGATGTGAATAATTAAATAACCAACATTAACATTAATTTATTAAAGCCCATCTAAAAAAACCAGCTTTGATGTAAATTGTGTTGCAGGTAGCTCCTTCAAAATGAAATGCCTAAATATCTCATTAATCATGACAGCAACCCCTGCTGCTGGCATCCAACTGACATTTCATTCGATTGCTATAAAATGCTTTCATCAAATCACTTTCCAGAGGCTCAGCAGCTGATTTAGCCACAAGACCACTCAGAGGATGGCTGCTAATGGAAATCACAGCGAGCAGAGCTGGGATGCTCTGGTCAGTCCTGTGATTAGGGCTGTGTTTTGTTGGGTTTTTTTAACCAACAAGCCTTTACCAGCCAAATCACTTGTTGCAGTGGATGTAGAAGGCAAGGCAGGAGAGACATCCTTGTACCCAACACTGCCCTGGGCAGTTAGCAGAAACCTAGCTCCAGCACAGCCTGCCCTTCCCTCATTTCCCATCACACAGGGTGAAATCCAGGGAAGTGATGCCACATGCACTGCAGCAAGGTCTGTCCCTGCTCACCTTGATGAGCAAAAGCCCTCAGAGCATCTGGCACTATCACAGCAGTAAGAAAAACAATCACAGGAATGCCCTTGAGGTGATCAGGAGAGGAAAAGCTCCACAGTCTAAATGCAGAGCTGAGGATTTAGCAAGTCAATCACTGCTCATGAAGGAGATGCTGGGCCATGGAGGCTTAAACAGGGGAAATGCAGATGCACTTTTGTTCCGGTTTCACACCAAAATTTTTGTTAAAATTACATGGTGCTGCCACCTGTTCTAATTCTAATTAATTCTAGCCAGGCTCAAAACCGAGCTGCCAGAGAACTCCCACCTGAATGTAACCTCTGTCCTTCTAGGCTTACAAAAAATCAGCAATAATTTCATAGCAAAAGCCTAGCAATGAGCAAAAAGGTCTTTACTGAGGCCAGGACACACACTGGTGTCCTGGTTACAGCTGGGGCAGTGTTCATTTTCTTCCTAGCAGCTGGCACAGGGCTGTATTTTGGATTTGAGAATGAGAATAATGTTGAAAACACACTGAAGTTTTAGTTGTTGCTAACCCAAATCAAAGACTTTTCAGTTTCCCATGCTGTACCAGTGAGGAGGTGCACAAGAAATTTGGAGGGAGCACAGCCAGGACAGGTGACCTGAACTGAAAAAAGGGATACTCCATACTATCATGGCCAGAATATAAATTGGAGGGGATTGTCTGGGCAGGGGGCTGATCACCCCTCAGGGATGCACTGGATGCTGGTGATGAGCAATTGTACCGTGCATCCCCTGTTTCTCTTGGGTTATATCTCTCTTTTTATTATCTCCTTTTTCATTACAATTATTGTCATCATTATTATAAAAATATTTATTTTCTTTCAGTCATTAAACGGTTCTTATCCTAACCCACGGATTTACCTTTTTCCCCCCAGTTCTCCTCCTCATCCCGCTGGGAGCTGGGGGGTGAGTAACTGTAGCAAAGTCTGAAACAGCTACAGCAGCAATTCCGTGTTTTTACCAACAGATGGACTGGCTGTCAGCATCCACACACTGAAGTATTTGAAATACCTGTAACAAAGCTCCGTGCATCTCACTTTGGCGAGAGCTCTGTCAACCCCCAGTGAGAGCAGTAGCAGCCTGCTTTGACCGTGTAACCCAGAAAACTGGAGACCAAACCAGCTTTTCACTGCAAAGACTGTGAGAGCAAAACTGCCTTGAAATGAGCTCATGATGGGATCCTCTCAGAGAATCAGTTACGGCTGCAAAAGGAGGAGTAACTCCGTAGAGATGTATTTCCTTGTGCAAACCCCCTTGGGTACTAATTTAGTGCTAATAAAAAGAGGAAAATTGATGAAATGCTTGTCTAAAGGACAGAGGTGCTCTCCAGCTGAGAAAGACAGCGCACACAGAAACAGAACAAATACTCTTCATACTGTCTGAGCTATCTGCTTCGCGGGGGGGAAGTGCAGCTCCGCTCCATTTCTCTTGCGGTGCTCACTTATAAAGCAGAGTAAGTGTGTCAAATGTGTCACGGTCCTGAGCTGTAGCACAGTGCCTCCAGGACTGCAGGAGCCCAAAGAAAAGGAACAGCATAAGCCAGGCAGCAAACACTGCTGTCTGTCTTTGGGTTGCTCTGAAATGCAAGAATCGTTTCAACAGGGGTGGAAGGTTTTTTATTAAAATACCTAAACCATCAGATCTGTCACTGAGGCTCTGTTTTTACATGCTTGATCCTTTTATTAAACAAACAAACAAGCAAACAAACCCCCCACAAACAAACAACAAAACAAACCAACCGAACAAAACCCCACCAAACCTCCCCGCAGGTAGCCCAGATGCAATCCTCAGCCACTGAAGATCTGCGTTGCCACAGTTTGGGAACACCCCCGAGAGTACATTTGGCGCACGGGTAGCACCAGCTCGCACCAACCCAGCCAACACACAGATGTGTTTAAGGAGCCTCCAGCTCCCCCGGGCCAACCTGCTAGAGGGACATGGGTTCCCAGACACCCCAGTGGTGAGAAATGTTTCAGTAAAAACTGATCATGCAGCAATAGTTTGTGAAACAGGATTATAACAACATGCTCTGGCCCGGCTTCGCCGGGGGCTGGTCAGTGGCTCCGATCTGAGCTGGGGGGCGAAACGCGCAGCTACATGGCTGGGACAGATAATGAACTCCGGAGTGAAGAGCAGATTTTGTTACATGTTTTAATGTCAGTATCCTAAGCAACGAGCGTTGCAACAGACGAGGCACAGGATATACAAACACGTTGCTATAGCTATCTGGTCCTGCCTGGTAAACTCGTGTGAACTCCTTTCCTGCCCTGCGGCACAAGCCGACACCCACACACCAGCCACGGCAGCACCTGTCTGCTCTTCCAGGCTGCAACACCCGCCCGAAAGTCACACCTCTCCGATAAACACTGAATCGCAGAAAGGACTGTCTTCCCCTCTTGAAAAGCTAATAATAGCAACAGCGAGATAAAGGAAAAACCTTAATCGATAATGCCGCAAAAAATTCAAGCCCTGCAGGGTTTGAGATGCAAAATGCTCGTGTCAAGAGGGGCTGAAGCTGCTTCTGCTGCTGCCTTTGGGGAAACAGAAATAAAAACGAAACCTGATGAGTGAAGAAAAAACCACTCTTAATAAATAAATGGTCTTTTAAAATTTTTCACTTTTAGTGACTAATTCTGCTTTTATTTGTATAAGAAACACTGCTTATTTGCAACTTACTTTCAAGTTCAACCCTTTTATGAAGTTTATTAAAAACGGTGGGTGAAGGGGAAGGACCACCCCATGTACCACCCACATTTCAGTTTCAGAAAGCTCAGTAACAATTCAGGAACGCTCATTAAGTGTCCTGAAAGGTGGAGTGAATTGGTAAAGAGACCTTGAGCCACCTCGCGGTCTAAGTTTATCCAAACACACGTACCCAGGAACTGCGTGGTCTTGAAAACCTGATTCCATGTCTGGGCTGAAAATCCATTATAAATAACCCCCCACCTCACCAAAGACAGATATAATTACAAATACCCCAGCCCTGCAAATGGCCATGTGAGACAAACACTTCCAGGCTGGCACGTTCATTTCATGGAGTCAGCTGCAAAGGCTGAAACGTAAGAAATTCGCTTACAGGTGTCTGGATTGCTCCCGTCTATTGAAGCCACTTTATTCAGGATTATATTGCCGATTTATAGGAAAAATCAGTTAGTCAGTGACGTGGAGCATCAGCATTGACCTGAGAACCATTTTACATTCGGATCACGGTGTGTGGGGAAGAGGTGTTTGCAGATCTCAGTGGCAGCATCGTCCCAGGTGCTGGAGTCAGGGGATGCTGACCCCTGCTGCACCCACTGTGCCACCAACACTGACCCCCACCTGCAGAGGAGAGTTTGCCACGGATGGTGAGGTTACAAACTACTGAAAAGAAGCAAAGGAAACACAAACTACCCCCAAACATTCATGAATTGTTGCTAATGAGTAAGAAACAAGACCCAGGTTGGGACCAGAAACGTGGCAGTTCCTTGGGGAGCTCTCCATGATGTTCTCCAGCTCAGGGAGGGGAGATTTTTACTGTAAAGGACAAATATTCCCAATGCAGTAAGAAAAGCACAGAAATATTTCAAGTAAATTAGGAAATTGGGTTAATTTGGGTGGGAGCAGTTTGGGCAGTAATGCAGCTTGTGATTGCAGACAGGAAAAGAAAATCATGAGTGGATTTTCCTCATCTCCTCCCTTTGTCCTTTTTTTTAAACAAAACCAAGGGAGAAGCAGCCAGTCCTATTTTTTCAGATGCTGTGCAAAGTTGGCAAGGCTTAAAAAAATTACAGTTTGTTTACACAATATTGCAGATCAAGGAAAACATGTCTGCACAATGTCTTTAGTGCACAAGGTCTTTTTCTGAGAAGGCTGGGTTGCATGAGGAAAAACCCACGTCATCTTCACTGAATATAGTATTGTAATACATAATTTTTAATAAAACTCCATGAGCGCTGGCCTGCAGGATAGGGGAAGGTTCCTGATGGGAACTGGGAAATCAGAGAGAACATTTTTAGAAAAAGGGAAGAAAAGTGACAAAAATTAGCACAAGGCAGTGTGTTGTTAATATAATTAAAACCACAGAAGAAGCACAGTCAGGCTGTTTTGTCATTAGATTTTAGAAGTTTCCTATGATGCATTTATTTAACTGATGAAGGTAAATCACAGAAAAATTCAGTGATTCAGAATAATCACAGCCCTGGGAGAAAGGAACCCAGATTAAATTTCAGAAGAATTACTCAAACTCTGGCAGTAACAAGAGCCAGCCAATGGCACTGAGCAAATTCTGCAGCATCAGAGCCACTCCTGGGGAGAGGATGGAGAGTTTGGGGACAATGACACCAGCTAACCAGACAATGACAGATGATACCAGCCCTCAGGCATGGTCTGCAAGATCATCCTCACTGCTAATGATGCCTAAACAAAAAAAAACCAAGGAAAAGATCTGACATCCTTCCCTGCCCCAGCTGCAGGTACTGTGCTGAGATATGCACTTGGAGGAATCAAGGGATTTCAGGGTAGCTAATTTGAAACAGAGAAGGGAAGAGAGTTGGGTTTGTTTTCAAAGAGTGAAAAGAAACCTGTTTATTTAACTAAAAAAGCATTCCTTAGCAGGTGTATCCTTAGTGAAAAGATGCTCCAAAATGTGGCTTTGGAGATATGCCAACCAGCCACCTTTAACAAAGATTCAGCATTAACTAAAATTATTAAGATACACTGGGAGAAAAAAAAAAGAACCATAAGAGAAAGATTCTTTGTCACCAACATGTTCAGGCTCCAAATACACAGCTATTGCTAACAATTTCTGCTACTAATGCACGGGGGGGTTGTTCCAAAAATATTAAATCTAATATACATGCACACATTTATTTTATTAATCTAGATTTCTAAAGTACCTTCTTTTAAAAAAAATCATCATCACTTCAAAATGGCACAAAAGCCACTAGTTAAATTCCTTGTAAAAGCACAGTCCACTAAACCAAAATTTTTCTCAAAACAGTGTTCTATTTCCTGTTCAGTGGTAAACACTAATAACAGTAATCAAATTGTTTCACACTTTCATTTTCCTGTTTTTTGAATGAAAAAAACCCACTGAAGTTTCAAATCTAATAGCAAACCTAGAGTTTAACTTTCCTGGATTTTTTTCCTTACAGAGATGTAAATTAAAAACTGAGAGTGAAATAACTACATGAGAACAGCATCCCACCCATGAGGAAGGAACCTGGTTCTGCTGGATGCAGCAATTCAAGGAGCAGAAGACCAAATCTGCTGGTAGGAATCAGCCCAAGCTCCACAATAGCTAAGGATATTACTCAAGTTGGTGCATGTGACTGTACTAATCTCACAGGATTTTTTTAAAAATTACTTTTTAGAATCAAGGAGCCAAAACTGCAGCTACCTATCCTGTGCAGGAAAGCCATGGACCCACACACCCCCTGGAGCAAAGCATCACACCAGGAACACGATGCAAGGTTTGTGTTCAATGAACACAATGAGAACACAATGGCAAGCACCTTGGGTTGGATTACAGCCACATTTATGCTGGGATGTGGACACCCAGCTGTCCTGCAGTGTCCTGCTGTCCTCCCTGGGTGGCAAGGACTGCCCACTCCCCACAGGCAACCACCTGGAAGGGCTCTCGTGGGCGTTTGCCCAAGGCAGCCCCTTGATGGTGTGAACTCCAGACCAAATGGTCACAGGGGTGAGCAGAGCACTGGTGTTCCTGTTGGGTGCATCCTGAACACAGTGGGCCCTTTTGCCCAGCAGGGATATGACAGAACATCTCTCTAGCCGTGAGTGATGCTCAGGGACACAGTAATACCTTCTCTCACCTTTTACTTCAGCTTCCATCATTAAAAATGGGAGAGTTATTCCCCAGAAAACAGCAATTTGTGATTAGTTCCTCTAAAATCCATACAACAATGGGCACCACCCCTTCACTGGGCTGTCAGAGACAGCACTGACTGGACTCCTCCAGCAGTCAAGACCAAGGCAAGAGGAGGCTGGTGCAGCAGCACGGCAGGACACCTCCAGTCCCAGCCCACACATTTTGTAGTTGCAACTTCCATTAATCCTGAACACTCAAGAGTTTGATTTGCTCTTAAGTGCATTCACCATAAATTATGCAGAAGAACAATATGACTGTCTGTCTCCAAGAAAGGGAGTGCTCCATATCAGAGGAGAAAAAAGTGACAGTGGTAATTTTAGGGGCACCAGGAACAGCCCTATGAAAATCCTTTCTCTCTTCTGGCATTTCTGTGTAGCATTTAATACTTCAATGCAAATCGTCTTGGAAGCAAACCATGCAATCTGCACTCAAGACATCACTTTTCTCATTAACCTCCACCACAGGACTCCAGCCCCAGCAATACCCACACCAAATGTGTTTTTCCGAGCGCTGTGGGTGAGGCTGCCTGGAGCTGAGCCTCTGTGAGCAGGCTGGGTAAGAAACAAATGGAAAATCAAATCACGCTGAATTTTATATTTATATCTAAGTGATGCCAGTCATGGCCAAATGGGTGTATTTTCCTCCCTGACTGGGTAGAGCAACAGGAAGGAGATGGGATGGTTTTGAAGCAGGAAGCATCCCAACAGGCGTGGGGTGAGAAGAGCTGACCTCCATGTGAGACCACGCATGGGGCACATCCTGTCCCACCGCCTTGGTGAAGGTCTCCACTGCAAAAACAGGAAATGTGCCTCCTCTCAGCAGTGATGCTGAAGATGGACATTCATGTTCACATGAGGAGAAGGGGATGAGGGAGAAAATCTCCTCCTGATACCCCCTTATAGTTGCGCTCTCAGGTGGAAGGCTCTTCATGAACTTCATTTTAGGAAATGCAAAAAGAGCACCTAATCCGTAAGGTTTTAACATATCAGGCCATGGACAGATAAGCTTTCCTGGGTTTGGCCACACCAGGTGGCCAGGATACTGACCTCAGCCACTTTGTAACTTCTTAATTTATCACTCTGGTCTCTGAAAAGACCCTAAGCTATGCCTGGTATCAACTGCTAGTCTGCTCCACTTCTAACAGGACTAAAGAAATCCTACTAAACCAAATTCTGCACCTTTCGCAAACCAAGATCCACACTAGATCCACACCAGGCTGGCATTTTTGGTCTGTTTTTTTTTAAATTTCCTTTCCCCAAGGATAACATTATCTATTTTCCTGGAAACTTTCAGCAACTTTTCTGCAGGAGGAGAAGGTATCCTGTGTGAAAAACCATGTCAACAAGATCTTCCCGTAAATGCAACATTTGCGTAAGATCAACACAATAATTTATCATTTATTTTTTCCTCTTGAAAGGAACAGGAAAAAAGTGTTTAAAGGCTGTGGCAGTGGTTAAAAGGAGGGCTCTGATGGTGGAGGATGGTGCAGGAGTCGAAAGTTTCTGAAGTGGTGCCTTCTCCTGGGGGGTGCACACATCATCTTTCAGCACACAACAGAAGGCCGCCTCCCTTTGCCTTCAAGCCTGCTAACAGCTCTTTGCTGGCACCACGTGTGTTGTAAAGGGAAGGCCAGCAAATGACCCCTTAGGGTCAGAGGAGTCATTTCCATAGCTGATATAGATGTTTTGGAGTCACACTGGCATTGGGAAAGAGGTTCCTGCCAGAGGAAGATGAAGTTTTATCTGCTCAGCTGAAGGCAGTCTGGGCCATGGGAGAACCAGGTAAATCCTCCAGCTGACTGAGACTGTCATTCAGACTCTTCTTTCCTCCCCCTGCAAACACAGGCATGATCCTGCTGCTGGACTTCTCTGAGATAAATGCAGCAGGACAGAAATAATCCCACGTTTCCTGACCCTGCTCTGAAGAGGGTAAGCAGTAGTACCTTAAAAGCATTTTAGGCCCTCACATTCTTGTGGTTAACACTATTTTTTTAGCGCCTTGACCCTCTATTGCAGAGATCATAACTTGCCAGACCTATTATGAGACCTCCTTTAAGTTTTGCAACTAAAACTCAGTGGCAAGAATCAAACAGCCTCCCAAAGCAAAGTCAACCCTCCTACTTCCTCTGCAACTGACATTTCCATCTGCAGGAGGGTGGTGGGGCAGGGTAGACAGATGGGCATTTATACATCCCATAGCCCAGAGCTCTTCAGCATTTTGGTGCCCAAACTGCATTTTAGAAAAGGAGAGGAGCCACAGTTAGGGATGACCCTGGTGAACAATAGCACACAGCCCTGGTGTGCTGGGTTTTGGAGTGACTCCAAGCAGGGTGGGACTGTAAGAAAGTGGACAAAAGCTTTGGATAGAGATCTGCAGGGAGGAAGCGCTTCCTACTTCCTCCACAGAAAGGACCAGGGCTTTAAATAAACCTCCTCCTGAGCTCTGCTGAAGACCAAAAGAATTGCTGCTGGAAGAAAGGTCCTGTCTGGTTGGGACCCAGCTGAGGGCTGATGGGGCTCTCCCAGGGAATTCTGCTGCTCTGCTGCTGTTTCCAAGATGCTGGTGGGAAGTGGGGGAGGGCTGGGCTGCCCACTGTCCCATTGTGAATGGCATCATCTAGACAAAATAGCCTGTAAAACCTCAAGACAGGGCTCTCAGCTCTGCCACCAAAGTGACTTGCCTGTCAAGCACATCTTTTGATGAAAAAGGTAAATCAAAGTGTACATTTACACTCTGTAATGCCATTTCAACATCATGCCATTTCTCAGACAGTTAGTTACCTTATAGCCCTTTCTTGTGTGGTCTGTAGGACTGAGCAGCACCTTTATTCTGATGGACAGAGACATTCAATGTGCTCCATCCCCCTCAGCTCCTTTCCACCCTCCCCACCTCTGCAGCCACAAGGGATCCTCCCCCCCTTGCCTCCCTCCTGCCTCTGACATGGTCCCACACATGGGAGCCAGGGTTGGGCTATAGGTTGGGCAGCAGTACTGATGAGCAAAGACTGGCATTGACAAAATCCTCCTAACAAATCCCACTGGAATATTTATTTTGCTTGGCTGTAACAGAATCAGACCCTAAACACTGTAATACATACTAGCAAACCATTCAGATCTTTTCTGTGTACAGTTCCACATCAATTATCTTATCCATCCATTTTAGTGTACATATTCAGTTGTAATAACCCCCATCTTCCCTGTTCTCTACCCTGAGCATCAGCCCACAGCAAGAAGCCTGTTTGTTGTTTTTCAACCTGTCCTTAGTCTGCTAGAGCACCCATTGCTCTAAAAGAGTTGTGCTGTGCCAAAATTGCTAAAATTTACATCTCAGATATTTTCAGTGGTCTGGAAGGCTTAATAATAGAAAATAAGAGAGAGAAGGAAGGAAAACACGGGTTTGGAAAATATCAGGCTAGACAGGTTAAGAAGGAATGTGGAAAAAATATACTTCAAATTATATTTTCAAAACAAAAACAAAGCTATAGGCAGGTCAGAAAGAACTGACTTGTGCACACATTTCTGCTACAGTAAGAAATGGCTTTGCACAAAACAATTACCCACCAGTTTGGAACAGACATCTGTGATATTGACCTGCTGAGACAGCCATTGAAACTGCACTTGGTCCAAATTTGGGAGAGAAAGTTATCAACTCCTGTCCAGCTTTACAAAGAGGTGAAAGAGTCAAAACTATTTCCCACAGCAATTATCTACTAGGCTCTGACTGGACAGCAAACTGCTCTCAGTAAATGCACTGTTCTTATAAAATTCCCAGATTTTCCGTAGTAATTCACACCCCATGGCAATCTGGTGAGCACTTAGCTGGGGAGGTGACTCTGTTGGGCTGAAACAAGGCAAAGTGCAGTAAGAAGCAGCCTATGCCAACACCAGATTTACAGCCAAGAGTGAGAGGGTCAGACCTGCTCAAGTGCCAACCCTGGAAAGGCATATCCACCATTGGCATGCACTGAAGCAAAGATGCTGAATGCCCCTGTTCCTGCAAATTCAACATGGCTATTATAGGTTATTTCTCTATTTCTTGTTGTTTCCAAGCTGTCCTAATGTCCTATTAGCTTTTGTTACTCAGCTTTTTCCTAATGGCTTCTGTACAGAGCTATGTCAGAGTGGATGTATCTTAATATACTTGTACTTTAATGCAGTCAATACTCATTATTTTCAATTTTCCTGAAGACGAGATGTTCCTCTCAGTTCAGGCCCTGATATGGCAGATGTAGCATCACCCACTGATTTTCTTCCTGAGCTTAATCCCAAAAGCTGGCCAGGCTTTGCTGCCACCACTCCAGTCAAGGCCTCATTCCTCTACTGGCTCAAAATCACCTTCTAACTTGAGCACAAATGTATTCAGTGCTGGTGACCACATTTGTTCTGGTCCCAACATCACCTTCTCTGGACCTTCCCCTCTGCTACACACAGGGATAGAGAGCCATCAGTGGCACCTCAGCCTTGGCTTTGCTGGTCTGACTGACCAGGTTCTCCTCTCAGACACACAGTGTCCTTTCCCCCTCCCTGTCACAGAAATCCTCCTGCACTCAGTGCAGTGACAGCCTCCTGACCCCTGGCACCGCACGCACCTTCTCAGCACCAAGGTCCCTGATCTGCACTGGGAACTCGTCCAAGCAGGGGATTTGCCTTTTGACCTTAGTGCCTTGGGTCAATCTGTGTTCAGCTCTGCCTGGCCTCTCCTCCACTCTTCCAGTGAGCAGCTTCTCCCCTGTTCAGGGACAGACTACCCCTGTGTCTCATGCCTTTCCTGTGCCTGCCATCCTCAGGGGTACCCTGCTCTCTCAGAATCACATCCTGGTCTTCTCCCACGCTGGGGGCAAATGGCAGTGCCATGGCACCAGATATGTGACCTGTGCACCCCTGAATGTGGAGCTTCAAAGGCCATCTGCTGAGAAGGTCTAATGGATGAGATGTAAAGCTCAGAGGAAAAATAATGCCAGGAAGTAAGTGATCCAGCACATTACTGGAACATCTCCACATGTAAAACCCAGTCATGCAAGTTATACAAGGATTTTTCCAGTTTCTTCTCCAGCTGTCAGTGTCAGGTGAATGAGGAGAACCACTTCTACCACTCATCCAGTGCATGAACAGGGAATAATAGCCTATTTGTTTTAAAAACAAAACAATAGGGTTGTACAAAGCCAACCAACCAAATGTAATCACACCCTCAACTAGGGGAGACCACAATCACTCTCTATTTGCTATTCAGTAGGATCTGTATACTACACACATATATTTCTATTTTATTAAAAATAAAAAGGGTTTTTTTTCTACTCCTAAAGGGTGAGATTCAGATCTGGCACATCAGAGGAACACCTGAAAGAAATAGAAAGGCCATCAGGCAGTTTGCTCTGAAAATACAGTAAAAAATCCCCCTTTTCTAAGCAGTGAAAAGGTGACTGAAAATATCCCTGAATGCTACAAGCAGGTTGTATCCCACTTGGAATGTGAGGAACCTCAGGATCCGCTGTGGGGGCATCAGAAGCAATTCAGCAAATATTCATGCACAGTATTACACTTACGGACACATGGTGTTTGTAGTCAATGAGAGATTTGCTGCTGAGAAAAGCACTTTTTTCCCTTTTGGAAGAACTTTTACATCAAAAGAAGTGTGTCTTTGCTGCTCTAACCCATGGGTCAGCCCACAGGGATCTAGCACAACTCTTCCCCTAGCTCCAAGCAGCATTTGCACCAGAGCAAACCAGAAAGTCCCTCTGGACTGGATCACTGTGCAAGCCAATGGATGGGGAGAAACTGTGTAAAAATATCCCAAGTTTGCCAGAACTTTGGGCTATGCCATAATGGCATTTGGATTTATTCTGGGGCATGTAGGCATCTTTGGCCAGGCACAGGTCTGCTCAGCTGGGCACTTGCTCCAATGGCCCATCAGTGCTGACATGTGAGTCATGAAAAATGTCTCAGCATGCCACTGAATAAAATTTGTGTGTGAGTAAAACCCCCCATATTGACTTTCCTGTGGAAAGTGACTGCTGTTCCACCTCCCTGCTCTCTTCAGCGGGGAGGAACCTGCAGCAGCACATTCCTTGAGGCTGCACCACAAACCCACGGGCGCTGCAGGCAGCACCTCAGGCAAAGCTCACAGAGCTCCTCAAAAACAGCACCACTCTCTACCCACAAATAACCCCACTAAAACACATCCAATTTCTTGATGCTGCTGTTACTGCCAGGATTTCCAAGCCTGCAGCTTTCCAGGAGAAATCCATGGCATGCACACACTCCAGACTGTGCTACGTTTGATACGAGTAGCCTGATATTTCAAGCATCCGTACAAGCAGTGGGAGCTCCCATTTTTTCACTAAGAGCACATCTCAGGCTGTACAAGTTAAAGTTAACCAGAGGCAAAGCCTATTGCTCCAGCTCTGCAAGGGGCAACACCTGCCAGTGGCTGCCCCAACACAAAAGCAAGATGCTGAAGGGCTCCTGCTGCGATGCAAAGAAGTGGCAGCTGAGAATTTGCTTCTGCTGTGCCAGGCACCAAATACTGGGCCAAAAAGAGCCTGTTGCTGTGCCAAAAAAAGGGTAATTCAAGCTGAAAGGAAGCTGATGGGACTTCCCTGCTTTGCCAGGCAGCTGGCTGCAGAAGCACATTTTGCAGCAGCAAACATCACCCTGCACTGATGAGATGGAGAGTCCTTTCAAGTCAGTCCTTAGCAGGTCTAAAGATGAGCTAGAGATAGAGGAGCTGCCTGATAAATGGCAATGCTTGGCAAGCAAAAAAAAAAAAAAAAAGCTTCCAAGCTTCGTCTCTTCAAAAGATTAGGGTCCTCTTTCCTACTGCTGCCTCCCAGTCCATTAAATATCATTAAATTTACCCTGACTGAAAATATTAGAGGTCTCATGACAAACTTGAAGAACATTTTTTCCACTCAGACAAAGGAATTTTGCTTACCTTCATCAAGCAGTAGTGCCAACAGTTGTTAAAGCACAGTATAAATATTGGCCCTTGCCAGTAAACAAATGCAAATTTTGGCACCAGATCAGACTGAAATAATCACATAATCACAGAATGGTTTGAGTCAGAAGGGACCTTTAAAAATCATCCAGTTCAACCCTCTGCCATGGTCAGGGACACCTTACATCAGACCAGGCTGCTCAAAACTCCATCCAGCCTGGCTTTGAGCACTTTGAGACATGGGGCATCCACAACTCTGGGCAACCTGTTCCAGGTTCTCACCACCCTCACAGTAAATTTCTTCCTTATGTCCAATCTAAACTTGCCCTCTTCCAGTCTAAAACCATTGCTCCTCGTCCTGTCACTACAGGCCCCTGAAAATACCCCACATTTCTCCATCTTTTTTATAAGCCCCTTCATACTGAAAGGCTGCAATAAGGTCTCCTTGGAGCCTTCCCCAGGCTGAACAACTCCGACTCTCACAGGAAAGGCTCCATCTTCCTGACCATCTTCATGGCCCTCCTCTGGACTCCCTGCAACAAATCCATGTCCCTTCCTGTGCTGAAGGCTCCTGTCCTGAAAGCTCCAGGTGAGGTCCCACCAGAGCAGAGGGTCAGGAATATCCCCCTCATACCCGTCAACACTTGCACGGAGAAGCCCAGCAGGGGAATACCAACATGGATTGAGCAAACCCACCCGAGGATTGAAGAATATATGCACAGCTACACCAGACCACAATAGTCAGAAACTCCATTCCCATTCTTTATTTATTTGTATTTAAAAAACTAAAACCCTTAGTGCCAGACTGAAGGTTCAGTGACAACTCACACTAAACAAATTAGCTACTCAGATCATTAAAACACTCGAGAACTGCTTTACTTCCTCCTGTGTATGCTCTACTAATCTCTACACTTCTCTCAGTCTGATAAAGCAATTTTAAAAATCCATTTCATTTTCAGTTTCTGACCAGAGAAAGCACCATGGGTTCACAAGCTACCAGGATTTTTTTATTTTAAAGGAGAAATGTTATTCTCCATATACTTTCAGTAAATAATCCCAGTGAGTTTAGGCATGAAACAGATCCGCAAAACTAAATAGGCAAGAATGTAAACTTGGTGCCTCTGCCTCGAAACACTTCCAGCTTCACCTAAGGAGTGACTTGTCTGGAAAGCCATTTATTGGCACAGAGAGGCTGGGTGATGCAGGAGTGCTGAAGGCACGGCAAGGAGGGCAGGCAGTGTAACACCTAAGCCAGTTATGTAAGCGGGGAAGCACGGGGTGAAAGGACAGGAGGACTCTGCGGGACGCGTGGCAGCCGCCTCGGAAAGCTCATAAGGAGCTTTGGCAGGAGCCGCCTGTCCCGCCGCTGGGCAGGTGACGGGAGCCAGGCTCCAGCAGCCCGGCAGCAGGACCCAACCCAGCACCCCGAGCCACAGACACAGGGGCTCTGTGCTCGTGGGCCTCAGGAGTGGAGCCTGTGGGGTGCTGGGGAAAACGACAAAAGGGCTTTGGTGCTTTCTCTGCCACCCATTTCAGGTTTTAGTGCTGGTTTTGCTTTTTCCCCCCCTGGATCCACTGCTGAAGTGCCCACGGACAATGAGACTATTGAGCATTTACTACAGCGTGAGATTAGTTTGGGTTTCAGTTTCTGCTGAGCCAGCTCATTTCCTTCCACGTTCTTACAGGAACAGATGCTAAAATATAAAAGGGCAGTCAGCATCATAAAGGCAGAGAAAGGAAAGCCCTTCATACAACAGCATGAAGTTAAAAATACTTCTTCACAGCTTTAGCCAGAGCCATTCAATAGTTTGCTCTGCCATCTAATTACATTACATTAAAGAGGCAAGAGATTATTATTTTTTTTAAGAACAAAAAAACCACAAACACGTACACACCTCAAAATAACAAAAACCCAACCAAACGTCCAACAACAAAACTGGCCAAACCGGCCGGATTAAAGGGAGCGTTCAAAGGAGCTAAACAAAAAAATTGGTTTTGTCCCCTCCCAGCACACATGACTGCAGTGCTGCCTTCAGACACCAAATTCAATTGCTACAGCAATTAGTCACAAAATTCAAGGCGAGTTGAAAGTGCCAGATACGCCAAAGGGCATCCCTGTGCTAGAATCAATTCTTCCCCCACAGAGGCAAACCAAGCAGATGCACAGCCTGCAGTGCATAAAAAGCCACAAGCCACCCCTGGGCTGCAACAGCAGCAAGGGCGAGGTGATGGCAAGCCCTCACCAAACAAACTCCCAGCCCTTGTGCAGGAGCATCTCTTCCCTTGGAGCATCTCTTCCCTGGGTGTTTAGGTGCTCAGTGGCCACAGCCCAGAGCATCCCCACGGGGCCATGCAACAGAGATGGAGCCACCAGGGCTGGGACTTCCTTTAGGGAAAAAATAGGTGGAAAGAAGCCCAGATTGCCCAATTGCACCACACCAGCCATGTTTCTCTTTCCACAAAGTTACATTCATCAATTTTATTCTTGTTCAGAAAGTCCCAAGTATGGCAAGATGTTTCTCCATACAGCTCTGATATTCAGATGCTTTGCCAGCTAGATGGGCAACCTGCAACCCACTCCAGACTCCAACACAACATAACCCTGTATGTTAAAGTACCTTTTACATACAGATGTAATATCCATTATCCTCTAATGCTTTTAAAATGCTTCTCATTAGCCACCCCAGATGTGCAACCCACTGTCCAGCACGCCTATACCTTCCTGGTGCCACTCCATCATCCCACAGGTGAACCTGCAAGCACAGTCTCCTCCAAGCTGTGGGAAAAATCCATTAATACAGGCCAGAAAACTGAGATCACAAGGGACAATGCCACTGATGACCCCATCAGGTTGCTTCACTGCTTGGTGCAATTTTTTCCAAGTGGTTTCTAATCTCTCAGAACTACCAAGCTGTGAAGTATAAATATACAATGTAAATACAGAGATGTTGGTAGGACTAATGACATGTAATCACTGATAAAATTTAGGAGGTTTTTCAGACAAATCTTTCCAAATCATTAGCTTCTGGATTTAAGACAAGTGAGGCAGGTTCATGTAGGTTCAAACAAGATGGAGTAAAATGAATTTTTCTCACGTGGATAACATAAAAGTCCCTGCTGGCAGCTTGGGCCAGAACCAGGATCCACATCACCTTACTGACCACAGCCTCAGGGAATTTTGATCTTGCCTGTAAAGAGCAGAGAAAATGATGCAAGTTCCTATTGCTTTTGTCAACTTATTCATAAACATTTTAGCATTATGAACATTTTAACCACCTGTGCCTTGCCTACACAGTGTCATTAGGTTTTCTTTCAAAACAAACAAACAAACAAAATGTACTATCCTTCATACAAAAATAAACTCTCAAGGCAACTCTTGACAAACACAGTTGCACCGTCCCTTCAGCTGGAGACGCCCTTCTCCCTTCCCTGCAGCTCTCCCAGAAGCGGCTCAGCAAACCACCCCAGCAGCCATGGCTCCTCCCTGCCTGGAGAGCAGAGCCCTCTGCAGCTGGCACAGCTGGTGTCACACGGTGCCCAGTGGCTCCCAGGGCCAATTTGGGCACCAGTTACACCACCCTACCACCACACTGCTGTGTCGGCACAAGGGGCTGCCATTACATTACACATGCTTGATGGCTTCACCATTTCTCTGCTTGCTCACCTGTTTCACCTAGACCTCTAAGCCATTCCAGACCTCTAAACCACTCTCTGGGATTTAGGATTCAAAGCCAACCCCTTCCCTCACTGCCAAAACACACACTTGGCACTGATGGAGGACCTGAACATTCGCTGCACAACAAATAATTGTGGGTGTAGAGGGACGTTGTGCAGCCATCCCGAGTGGGACAGACACCAAGGGACTGCAGTGTCACTCCCCAGCACCCAGAGAAGGAACAGCCCCACATCAGCAGCCCCATCCTCACTGGCTGCCCAGGAGGGTGCTGGCTCCTCTGTACTCACCCCCTCACCTTGCCCCTGCAGACGCCCTGAGCTCAGGCAAGGGGGTCTCCAGGCTGGACTGGGCACCCCATCCCTTCAGCTGCTCCTTCACAGCCCTGTGTGAACCAGGAAATGGAGATGAGCCAACAGTTTATTTTTAACTTTTTTTTTTCCTCCCTTAAATAAAAAGCAAAACCACATGCATAAACCACATGTTAGCGCTCACTCCACCCAGTGACGGGTTTTACATTTTGCATCCTTCCACTGCTCAAAAATTCCTGGGCAATGATATAGAGCAGACATCACCCCACAGATTTCCATTATGCCCCTCAGTATCCTGTTCCTACACTGGCAAAATAAGAGTCTCTCAAACACTGAATTAAGTCTCTCCACAAAGCAGGCAAAGCCTGAAGAGAGAGGTCAGTGAGGGTGACTCTACTCTCAGCCTGTTTCCCCTTTCCCTCCTTCCCAAAAAATCATTCAGGACATCCAAGAGCACTGGCAGAAATTGCAGCTCACACACCATCTTCTTCACTGCAGACTCTTCAGAGAAAGAAGAGCTAGTGTGGGATTGTGAGCCCCTGCCCATGAGTTCAATCACAGCTCTGAATCCCTACTAACCAGAAGCTGGCTCTTGCCTCTCTTCTGCAGCTCCTCAGACATCATTACTTGTAACATCTTTGAGTGTTTCAGATAAACAAGTTAGAGGACCTCAAATGACACCCCAAACTTTACTTTCAGAGGTGCAGGCAGGTGGAAAGAGTTAAAGGGTTTCCCAGCAGCTGATAGTTTTTCAGTCATGGGTTGAATTTGCAGCCACAGGTGGCAGGAGACCACCCATTCACCATGGGAACTTTTGGTACAGAAATTAACTTCCCTCGAAGTTAAAATAAAAAGTTGAAAGATGTCCTGTTTTTTCCAAAATTTCTGTTGAAACTTCACTTCTTCAAAAGGAAGGGGGGTGCTAGGTCAGCACACACCTTGAGCAGCAACACTCCTGAATCAAACTGACAAAAACTTTCCAGGAGCAAATATATTAACACAAGACCCAGTTTGTGCCCACAGTCTGATGTGGCTACACATTCAGGCTCTAATGGCAAAATTACCTGTTTTCAACTTCTGTTCAAAGAGAAACTCCATACCAGCAGAGTGCCACTTAGACATGAACATTATTAATACAGAATGCCTGCTTCGGAGCTCTGAAAACACTAATTAATCACAGCACTGGCTTTATGAGTGATCATTTGCAAACGCCACACCAGCTCTGCACCACCCTGAGATTGCTGGCAATGCCTCATCCCAGGCAGAAAAATGTCCTCACTACTTGCTGAATACCACACTGCTTGGACAGCAAGTGTAAGCCATCAGTTCTGATGAAAGGAAACCTGAGAGATAAAACAAGGCACTTGAAATCATAAGAAGGCATCTGCCTCAATTTTAATATCTCCCTACTGACTTTTACCTCCAAGGCAAGAAGAATTTGGTGAGTTTGCACAGCAGCTCAAGGGTGGACTGGACAGCTTCAAGCATTACAAGACTTGAAGACATAAGCTTTGTTCCACAACCTCAACAATAATAAGATGTTTGTGAATATAAAAAGGTGGAAGTCAAGATAGCTGGGTCTCTCCAACCACTGTGTTCCTCTACACTAGGATAAAATGTAGATTCAATGCAGCCCTGCAGATGCCTTAATTAATTCAAAAATCTGTTGGAAAAGCTGGCAACCATTTTTGTATATTTTAGGAAGCAGAGCTGAAGTGGAACATCTTCTCCCAGTCCAACCTAACAAACACTTGGTAAGCTGTTTGCTTTAGGACAGCAGATTATGTTAGCTAATAACCACCCCTTGCTTCACTCTTGCTCAGCCCTCTTGGCCCATCTCAACCAGCCAAACTGGGTTTTCAAAACAGCTCATTGTTGGTTGTTACAGGTGTCATTAGCCACCTTGTCCATGCTTTCTCCAATTACTTACAGTGCCCAACCAGCGCCCTCTGAAAATGCAGCAAGGTGCCTGATGCCAAGTTTAATTATCCCCTTGCTTAAGAACTGCAGGCTATTTTACATGGAGTAATGGAGAGGTGTATTTGCTGGGCCATTTTGGAATGGAAAGCCTTATACAGTGCCCCATTTCCTGAAGGAGACTTGAATTTAAACCTACTTAACCAACTAACCACACTGTGCAAGGAGCAGTGTGATTATTGTTAGGGAGCATTGCAGAAGCACCACAGTCAGCTACAATTTCCTTGCTCTGCTGAAGCAGCATATTCCCTTTCAAGCAGCATATTCCACTGCCTGAGGCTCTGCCTCACCTCTTTGCCAACTGGGCAGATTTGAACTGCAGTAACACCAGCCTCCTGCTCCCCTCCCACACAAGACCACCCATAACAGGGCAGCTCCCTCTTGTCTCACCATAGGGGCGGACACAGACACCCCACAGAGCAGCTCCAGAGGGTTGAAACATGCTACCAGCCCCCTCAAGGAATGCTGGCACAGAACCCTCCTGCCAAAAACCATCGAGTTCCTGAAGGAAAAGCATTCAGGTGTCAAGAACTCTCCTTCCCAGCCTCCAAAGAATCCTACAGATTTCTCCATCAGTCCAGCTGACTGTGTTTATTGCTGCATCCTTCACTTTATAGGTCAACATATACCAGAGAGCCAGCAATTCACAGCTAATCAGATTTCTGTGCAGACTGACAAATGGCTCCCAGTAAGAACATAAAAATCCAGTAAAATCAAGAGTCTCTCTAATCAACTCACTTGATACGATGCAGTAAGGCTGCAGAGAGCTCATATGCTTTGTTAACACACTGGATTTAACTTCATGGCAGGATCTCAGGGGGCTGGCAGCAGTGGGGGGACCCCAGCCCAGGGCAGCTGCTGGAAGGAACATGTTCCTCTTTGTTCTTTGTGCTCCACTCAAGGCTATATTATTTTGAAACTCATTCATGCTAATTCCTTGACATATCATTAGTCTGCTTGCCAAATGCCAAAGCTTAAAACTGGAGTGTGAACACACACTCATAAAGGAGGTTCTTACTCTGCCACTGGATTATCCCAGCCTGGAAACTTCTTATAGGTGAGTCCTTCCTATCTCCCCAGGCAGACCCACAAAAACCATGAACTGACATTGCCAGTGGGGTGTGAAAACCATCGTTCCCATGAAGGCCAAGCAACCCTGCAGCTCTGCCACACTGTGTCCCTCCAACCTCCTGATCCTACACACTTCACCCCACAAAGAAGAGCTTCAGGAATGCAATGACATCACTGATTTATATATGGCACCCCTGCTCTTCCCGTGGCAAGGCTCTTGGTGACAGCAGGGCACTGAGGCCCCAGGAGCCAAAGGCTGAACCAGTGAGGGAGGAGAGGAGGAGATGATGTGCTGAGAGGCAGGTGGAAAATCACGACCTCCTCCTCCACAAGGGCCCTCAGCAGCTCTTAGAAGATGATGAGGATTCCCAGGTAAAACACTGGTGCTCTCAGAGCCTGGCACCCGAGCTGCCGAGCAGGTAAAAGGGATGGTAACTCTGTCAAGGTCCCTGATTAGGTGTGAAAGAAAAGCCCTGTGCACACAATACTCTTATTGAAGCTATAAATAGTCCCCTCTGCACCAAAGTTGTGCACACTGTATTGACACTTCTGACTTAATAGGATTTCCTAGGTAGCCTGGACCAGCTCGGGCTGCTGCGGGGCAGCCTCGCTGAGCCATTTCCACAACACATGCATGCTGCTGTGACTGGGGGGAGCATAGGGGATAATCCAGTGTTTTCAGTGTCCTGATCACAGTAAGGCAGGAAAAGACTCTGAGAAACTCCCAGAGGGTCATAATGAGCTTGCATGCACAGCATAATAGGGAAAAAACTTCCAGGATGGTCTTTTTGATTCAACAAGCTTACCTCCCAGCTACATTTCAGAACTTACTACAAATGCAATTTCTTTCTTCTTTATATTCATCCTTTTATACACTGGTAGAGAAAGATAAGAAATAATGTTCTAATAAAGTATATAATATCATTTTTATAGCAAATAATGTAAAATATTATTTTCCTATTCAAATATATAACGTCATTTCAGTTCCTATAAGTAAATTAAACCAGTTCTCCCACTAATGGCTCATTAATGTCTTCAAACAAATATGTAAGACAAGAATTTAAACATCTCTTATACTACTTTATTTCTCCTAAAGAAGTCTCACCATGTTTGAGTTACTGTGTTAACCTGAAAGGCTGACCTGAGAACTGTTAACCAAATAATCTTTTACTGTAACATTTCCACTACATCACCTTTGCCTTTGTGGTGCTTAACAACCTGCCAGTGGTGCTGGGAATTCTGTCCAAGTTTTGCCCTGACCCTTTGAGTATGTAGAAGATGTATCCCCTGCCCTCAGTCCTGAGGATGGGCCAGGCTGCTGAGCCTGTGCCCACCTTCCTGGGTACAGCCACAGCATTGCTTCAGCTGCCCTGCCTCATCACTTTCTGACCAAGCACTCCAAAACCTGGCCACTCATCTGCTATGGAGGAAGCCAGTGTGAACCCTTTCCTGCCCAAAATCTACAAATACCAAGGGCCTGACTGTAAGTACCTGACTGCATAGCCAGCTACCCCACTTTGCACAGAAGTTGCAAGGGTTGGGCACCACCTGGCTGAAAACATCACCCCATCATCTTGGGGCCTGAGTCCCAGACCAGGAGGCAGCAAGACTTTTTGATGTACAGATGATGAACAGAAAGATGTTTTCTGGCACCTTATGTCATTCCTGTCATCACTGCCCCACAGACAACTTTCCTCAGCAAGGAATGATGTAGGAAGGTTGCCTATTGCATATTCCCTGCCAGCCCCAGCCTCCTTCAACTGCTCCATCACCACAAGCAACACAGAAACCATGCAGGGCAAGTGTACATGTCCTTCCACATGCTAAGTACTGCACAGTGCTGACCCAACCTGCTCAGGATGAGCTCTCAGTTGTGCCTGTTGCCCTGGGCATGCTGTGTCCCCACGGCTTAGGGATGCAAACCCTCTGTGCAGCACTTCTGTGACATTTGGCTGTTTGGAGCTCTGGGAATTTGTAACACAAGAAGAAGAAATAATAAAGTTGACCTCAAGCTGGTTCAATACCCTCATTCTGAAACTAAAGTAGCTAGAACATGGTGCATCACTTTTTCCTACCAGTCTTAGCTGTCATGGAAAATGCAGCAATGAAGGAAAGAGCTGGCTCATGAGCTAACATTACCTGTCTGCACCTCATCTGCTCCTCCAGTATGCTCTGTACACCACAGCAATGATACTCAGAGTGCTTGCATGGCTAAGAACCCCAGGCAGAAGTGATTGCAAGAGGGACATGTAGTTCAAAATTTCATTAAAGAAATGGCTATAATACAATCCCAAGCCACTCAATGCACTGGAGGCTGAATGTTGCTACGGAAAATTATGAACCTCCTCCTGCAAATATCCTTATCTACCTACAACAGAGAAAGAGCCAATAGTGTAACAACATCTATATTCAGCACAAGGACTAGACCAGAATAAGGTGATCATTAAATAGTTTAAAACAAAGAAGATGGCAAAATGTAATGAGCCTCCACAAACCAAGTGAAACAGGGCTAAGAGGCTCTACCAGCTATGTCTTGCACTTAGGCACTTCTCAGGAAACCTTTTGTAGGAGATGGAAGGACAATCTGCTCCCCAAGAGCTTCCACACTGGATGGATGATGGACAGGTGGCTCCTTTTGCAAAACTCATTTTCTTTATTCTGCACAGTGGATAATTCAGCTCAAGGATAAGGGGGGGAAAAAAAAGCAGAGAGGAAGGTAGGGAAAATGCTTGAATGCTAAAATTACTGAGCTAGAAAATCTAGATTAAATTAAGCATTCCTGCAAATGTGTAATAGAGAAACGAATGGCTCCCATCTGGAAGCTCAGCAAATTAACTTGGATCCTGGTTAAGACAACAGCACCAGAGTCTGCTTCCAGAAATGTAAATATCCAGTGTGCATTTGCAATCCAATCACAGGCTAAAAATATAAGACAACTCGGAGTGGAAATCTGATTTTGTGTCTACCCTCTTAATGGGAAATAAAACAATAATTCTTTAGACACAGCAATCTGGACTCATTTTTCCTGCTTGGAGAGATGATGCAAGAGTCTTTGCACCAGGAAAGTCTTTCAGCTGCCTCTGATTGCAAGGCCACAGCTCACGTGTTGGAGGCCTGACTCTTCTCCATCGTGCTCCTCTTCCCCATCTCCTTTTCCATTCTGTGTCCCCTGGCTGCTCCACTGTATTGTCCTCAGCTCTTTGTTTATTTATACCACTTCACTTGATTCCCCTAGAGTGAATACTCTAGAGAGAATACTCTACTAAGAGTATTCTAGTTCCTTTTTCCCCTAGAGGTTTATCTCTGGCCTTCCAGTAAGAGAAGGGCTCTTGGTCTCAGTGTGCAGATGGAGAACTCAACCACAGGGAGGAACCAGGACTAAATTTAGCCCAGAAGAGGAGAGTCTTTCTGCCAGTGGACCAGGAAGGCAGTTTGGAGCAGGAGCCTATTTTAGATGCTCTCTGGTGGTGTTTGCCTCCCTCTAGGCTATAGAGAGTCTGGGGAGACCAGGCTTAGACTCTGAGCATTATCCCTGAGGACCTTTTGATGCTACAAAAGGAAAGAAAAGCTATTACAAGTTAATGTCATCTGTATGGTTCAAGAGCTGACACTGGAAGGGAAGTTTTAGGATGTTCCACCACCAGAAGGCATTCATGGAAAAAAAGGACATTTCTCTGTGTATGAGATACATCCTTCTGTGATCACAGCAGGCACAGCCAGGAGTTTTAAACTACAGAAAAAAAAACACCTCTAGAGACAGGATAACCAGGAAAATCAGTTAATTCCTACATCTGGTTTTAATAAGCAGATGGGGAGATCAGTAAAAGTGGACAAAAAGGCACATAATATCCAAACTTAGGAGAGCAAAGAGCATATTGACATTAACAGCAGCAGTCAGATAGGATGTTAGATAATTAGGCAGAATTCACAGATGATGAGTAAGAAACAAGAGCATGGATTAACATACTGATACCAAGAGAAAGGGCACTGCAAGAGAAAACTCAGGTAGCAGAATAAGAAACTCCAAAGGACTGCAGAGGTATGGGGTCAGCACTGCCTGGAAGAAGGAGGGACCACATCACAGGTTAACCCACACCCTGCAGAGCCTGCATGGCAGTGCAGTGCAGATTGCAAGGTTCACAGCAAGACAGAAGTGCCAGCAGGGCTTATCTTACTGTGGGTCTGCAACTTCCCAAAATACTCAACTGAAGAACCCACTATTAACGTAAAGAGCTGACCACAGACATTCCTGGAAGCAGAAGACAACAATTGTAATCCTCCAGCTGTTGAACTAGAAAAGGGCAGTTCTCATTTAGACACTCTAAGTAGCTGAAAGTGCTCAATGAAAACAACTCTGGAGGGGTGGTTTAGGGAAACACAAAAATTCATCTTTGCAATTTTCCGTAAGCTTTGAGGAATCTGAGGAACTCGGTATGGAAGTCAACTGGACAGAAGTGCTCAAGAACACACTTGTAAGAAGATTAGAATATCTGTATGGCAAAGATGAAAAAAAAAAAGTTGGTACTGATTAACCCCAGACAAAGTAGGGGAGCTATCTTGGGAATGAGTCCTGATCTAAATGGGGAAAAAAAAAATATATATATATAATCAAAAAAGGGATTTTTAGGACTAAGCAGTGTATGTGAGGAATGGAAAAGAAGGGCTGTTCATCAAAGACAGCTGTGTCACAGATCAGGAAACGAAGGGGTAAAGAGAAATTGCCAAAGTCAAGCTGAATTAGGTCATGCAAATAAAAATAAAGAGCAAAGATCAAAATGTTCTTCAATGATACAAATTTAAAAAAAAAAGAAGAGTACGGAAAGTGGAAACAAGCAGCACTTGGCTGATGTATCTTAAAACAAAATCACAAGAAGACAGAGGAGCTTTTGCTGTTACTGCATCAGGATGGGGAAGAGCAGACGGAAAAAAATAAACCCACAGCGCTGACAAAAAACCCCTTCAAAGTATTAAACAGCCCATGATCAAGCTGAAACTGAAAGTGTGGCAGCTTCTAGTCAGGGTGGAGGTGAACAGCCTAACCCCAGGGCAAGCACCCAAGAGAGGAGCAGTTTGTTTGGGCTGGAGTCTACTCCCTGCTCCCTGCAACAACACGAGACTGGGCTTTGCAATCAACACAGCCTCATGAAATCTGCTATTTTGAAACATGACCACAACCCACTCACAGAGAAACCTAAACAACAGGATGATGAGAGTGTCCTGATGTGTGTAGAAAAATACCTTAAAAATAAGATTAAATGGGATCAATTGCCTCTTGTAGCCTCATCCCAACAGCACCCAGAGGCAAAGGTGCTCTTGGTGCTCCCCTTGCATCCCTTCTCTGACTTCAGCACAGCTCTCCCACACTTGGAGGTTGAGAGGAAGGGAGACTGCTTATTTATAAGCACTAGTCATTTGAGTCATTTTTGAAGAGGCACCAAAGCTGCCCCACCAAAGCAATAATCTGTTGCTGGGTTGGAGCAGTCAGTCTCACCTTTACCTACTAAAATTTGGTAGCAAATGCAGTAAGATCAAAACCAAGCTTTGGTCTGAATAACCTTAACATAGCACAGATATCTCCCTGGGCCTCACTCCCAAGTGTCAGCATCCTGAGCAAATGCAAACTACATAATTTATAAGCACTTCAGGACTGTTTCTTCCACTATATGGAATTAAGAAAGGTGATTGATGTACCTGAGAAAGCTGGCACTGGAAAAGTGAGCAGTAGAAGCCAGTGTTAAAGGTTTCTCATTCTCCAATGAAAGTGTAACTGTCAGAGCACAGAGTTGCCTTTAAGGGACAAGAAAATATCTCCAAGTGCAGACAAAATGTGCTACAGCTTCATTGAGTCGTGGTCAACCATGCACACAGCAACTGGCTTTGTGCCTGATGTTTATTGAGAGCTAAACACAAACCCTCTGCAACAACAGAACTGGCATCACACAAGCCAGAGGAGCAAACCTATTATTGTCCAGAATTATTATTACCTTGTATTATTAACCAAAACAACTTCAGGAAAAGGTTCAGAAGCTGTGAGTAACTCCATGACTTATGCCCAGCTCCACTGCTGCTCCTTGGCTCTAAGGTGGCTCAACAGGACATCCAACCAAATGTATCACTGCTACTCAGAGTAATGAGCAACAGCTCAACCTCTCACCTCAGGTCACATTTGAGAACATCTCTTTAAACAGCAAGACAATTAAACCAGAACTAGCACATAGGCAGGTCCACAGCATCAGCAGGTGCTGGAGGATTCCTCTGAGTCAGTTGTCTCAATGCAGCACAGTACACAGTGTTAAGACTTATAGCTGTAAAAATGTTAAAAATGTACAAGTTTATAGAACCCATGAAGAGCCAAATGAATATTTTCTGTGGTCTCGCCTTTTCTCTCACAAACTATTGAATTTTACAGTGTTGAGTCACCTCCCTTAATTCAGCTTCAGATTCAGCTCCTGAACTAAGATGGGAAGTTCTCCCTCTACACTGTGTAGCCAAAAGCAGAGACCTTCTGAGAAGAAAACCAGAATATAAGCAGTGTTCCCATTACAGGCACTGCTCCAGGCAATGAGATGACCAATGAATGCTTTCACATGCTCTGCACCTGTGCCACTAACACAAAGCAAAACACTTGAGACCTCCCATCAACAAAATCTTTCAAGTATCATTACTCACCCAGATTAAGCATGCACTTGCACTTAAGTGCACAAATAAATCTAGCCAACCCCAAGATATTTTAAGCAAATGCCTCAAATGAAATACAAGACTGGATGTTTTGGCTGAGGTCTGACTTCAGATCCTTTCATTACACACTTTTCAATGCAAGACAGAAGCACAATACCAAAGCAAAGGAGGAGACTGAAAAAGAACCAGGCCACATTTCATAATTTATTTTATGGTCAGTTTCTTATCTTTAAATTAGACTTGCAGGGAAAGTACAGCGGGGAAGAAGCTCAAAAATTGTTTCAAAGACACTACTGCACTGGCTGTCTGGTAGTAGATTAATCATTTAGTGTCAACCTTGCAATAACTATAATTGCTTTGGAAGGTATTCATATTGCAAAATTCTAAGCACATACAGTGACAGTAAGTCAAGTCAAATCTAACCCTTCTTCATTTTACATTTCCTTTAGACGTGTTTTCTCCAGTACAGAAAGAATCAACTTAAAGGAAAAACCCCATCATGTAGATTAGAGTTTATTGATTACCCAGGCACTAATTCCAGCCCAGCTCTTTGAGATCTCTCCAAGGGGAAAGGAAGAGATGGTATTTACAGAAGTGGCTTCTAATGAGAAAACCTTAAGGCAAGGAAGGTGAACCTGAGAGCAGTGAGTACCAATTTTATAGAATATAAACAACTGTTTGCTCTTGTAATTGCATTTGCCTTTCTAACTACAGTCCCTACTCTCCACCTTCCTTCAGAAACACCCACTGCTAGGCAAGGATGGCCAAAGCTGGATTACCTCATGGTAACTAGGGGGAAAACATGTTAGGACTTGCTTAAGCTCACTTTTTTCAGGGAAAGCCTTAAGTTTACCAGTTTAAAAAAAAAAAAAGCTACATTATCAGTGTCACAGAGGGACTGTGCTGATTTGAACAGCACAGTATAGAACTGAGCTCTATGATGAAGGAGTTTCTAAAACAAAACCCAATGTCCCAAGCAGCTAAGTTCACTTCAGGGAGGGCACCAAGCCCAAGCAAATTACTTCTCTTAAAAAAGGAGAGAGAGAAAGGAAAAAAGCTACTTCTTCCAAGTCTTCTCCTGACAAGCCAATTTTGTTGTAGGTAATGATGAAGTTTCCTTTGCTGGCTAAAGACCTAAGCCAGCAGGATCTTCACGTGGTTTTCTGCAGGCAGAAGACACCCACTCCTGCACAGTTGACCCCTGTTACACTCAGTGTTATACCCACAGGGTGCCAAGCTCCAGCACTTGGGGAGAGCAAGGAACCCTGAGCAGGTGACTGTCACACCTTCTCCAACAGCCCTTGGCTCTGCAGGTACTGGGTTTGCCTCATCAGATGTGAAGCACCTGCAGTTCCTCCATCACCAGAGGAAGGGAGCTAAAAAAAAAGCAAATAAGCAGAAAGCAGCTACAGTTTGAAGAATGCTCTGAACTGAGCTACAGCTGAGCTTGCATGCAAAGAGATTTGGGGTTCACGGACAGCAGCGACGACAAGAGAGGAATTAAGTAAACAGATATTGCCAAATATAACTTTCAGAAACAATTTGTCAGAAAATGGCAACTTTGGTGGAGTGTAGCAATAGCATGGAATGCACATTCTCACAGCATCACATTTTTATATAGAGAAGATGACCAAGGGAAAAAATAAATGCATTTTACAGATGGTCTGTCTCTGAGTGGCCCCAATAGAAGCTGCTCTGCCCTGACTCTGGGCCAGCCACATTCCATCTCCAACTGCACAGCCTTCAGAAGCATTAGCAGTAATTAAGAGAAGCCAACAATAGTGATAAGCCAGATGTCTATAAAAGAAATACATGCTGCACTGATATAGATTTATTCTTTCTCTCACTTTTTGGTGGACTAATATGGTACACTCCTTATAAAGACATTTTTCAAGTGCTTCACAGTTATTCCTCCAGTGCTGACTCACTGAATCCCAGATGGGACCCTTGGCATCACTCATCCCAGCAGATCTCCAGGACAGCACCAAAGTCTTCATGTGTGGTTACCATGCAGATACTGCTCTTTCAAATTGCCACACAAGTGTCTGAAGCACAGTTCCTGAGATTTTGCTGTGATCTCACAAACAGCATTGAGAACCACTGATCTAGTCCAATACCTTTTCATTTAAATAATTTCTCCAAGAGTTTTGGCACCCAGCCACCACCCATTTGGCCTATACCACCTGTTTTCAAAAGATATGCAACCCTGACCTAAAAGCCTCCAGCAGAGGAGAACCCCTCATAGCCAGAAACAATTTTCTCCAAACAGTGATGTTCTTCTGCTATTAAGCAAGGAAAGGGTGCCCAGTTTTTGCTGTGGTAGAGGTAGGATAGGGGAATTTGATCATTTTGTGTCATCCCCCTCTCTGTACCATATATAACTCAGTGCTCACTTGTGCAGCTCACTGAAAGATTAGTTGGCTCGTTCAGACAGGCAAGGGTAGACTCCTAAGGCGTTTAAGTGATTTGGGGCAGGATGATCATCTGTCTCCTCCCTGCCCACAATTAACTGTTCCATGGCCCCTGTCTGGGCTAGGGCTGGGCATGCTGGGCAAGTGAGAAAAGCAGAGGAGCTGAGATCCTTCCACCATGACCAGGAGCACCTCTTCTCCCTCAGCTTCCTGCGGTTTAAAGGAACTTGTCACAAAGGGAGCCAATTCCATTGATGGCCCAGGATCTTGCTTATTGCACCTAAAGCTCAGTGTTTCAAACAGCAGGGAAATTAAACAACAAATCTTTGCAGTAAGCTAATAAATCACTGTGTATCTATGCTAAGATGCTTGTAAGGAGCACAAAAAACTTGAAACAGCCTGCAAATTTCTAAAATTAAACAGTTTTTGGTGTTACAGAGGTCAGCCATCTGTTCAAATGTTCATGTTTTAGCTAATATAACTCCTTCTTCCACTCTTCTCTCCTGACTCAAGCATACTCCCTAGGAGGAAGAGAATATGACTCCCTAGGAAGAGGAGAATATGGCTGAAGTCACCACAACTAGACAGACCTCCTCCTCCTCCACAAGAACCAAAGAAAGCATGTTTGTGGTTAGGACAGGCTATGGAGGCAAACAAGAAAAGTGGTGGAAAGAACAGTGCCTTATCCAGGTCTCACAGGAGCACCAAAGCCTGCAGAGAGCCAGGACTTCTGGTGACATCTGCAAGAGAATTTGTCAGGTTCTGAAAGCTGCACTCAACATCTCTGGCTTGTCAGGAGACCTCTGTCCCACCCTCCATCTCATCCTTCCTAACCTTTGCTCAGTCTTGCAGGGCTCCTAGTAACATCAGAGAGCACTTCAGCATTCAGCCTCAAACTGCCATCTCCTGACAGGGAGAAAGTGAAATATGACTGCTCTCAACAGATTTCACATGCATTTGTAGTGGTACTGCTTGCTTTAAAAAAAATTGGAATTATCTGGAGTTATTCAGCAAGCAAGGCCAGCCCCAGGCTGAAGCTGGGTTTATAGAGCAGAAGTGGGCTCCAAGGTGGTATGAAGAGATATGATGCAAAACAACCAAATTCTGCTGTTTCTGTCCTCTCCTCTGTTCCTGGTAATAAAAGGAGGAACAAATAACCCATAACCAAATAAAGTTCTGATAAAGGTCAGGAATGAGTGGGACAGGAAGACAGAAGCCAAACAAGGATTTTCAGAAGAAACCAAACTTGGGAAGGGGAAAAGCAAAAGTTAAAAAGATGTGGAAGTGGTTGACTGGTTGGTCTTCTGCAACCATCAACAAGCTTAAAATGTGTCTTCAAGAAAACTGGCCAATGCATTTCAGATATGGGTAGCCACTGTCTGTCAGGACATCTGGCATGAAGGAAAAGGCAAAACATGCATCTTTAAACCTTTGGCTTTAGGCTGGGAATGATGTCCTCAAAGGAGACAAAGCAACATGCTGCTTTATTGTGTGTAATTTTAAACCAGCAGGAGTTGGAACAGGTTTTGATAAAGACATTTGGATAAAATTCTGTATAACAGAGATATTGTGCAGAATTACCTACTGGGTTAAACACTAAAGTGAATTTAGATGGAGAAGAGTGTCCCCATACTCACTTGTAAACTCATCTTGGAACAGGTGTGAATCCCTGGTATTGCATGTAGCTTAATGCAGGGGAATAACAGTGAATGAATTACTGGAAACATTGCCATTCATTATTTTCCAACACCTCCAGTTTAAAGCCTAGGGAACACATCACAGCTTGACCTTTGGGATGAATGTAAAAGCAGTACTACAGCTCCAAAAAAAAATATTTTCCTGCTTTTTTTAAAAATCAATAGGACCTGTATTATTTGAAGAATGGTAGCCTCAGGGAATCTGTTTCACTGCAAAGCCATTTAGGCAGCTGTCATTAGTTTAAAAGCCCGTTTTTGTTTAATGACTGCTGTTTCACATACTCCCAATGCCATGCATCATAACTGTCATCCCTAAACCTTAGATTTATGAAAGCATACAGCAGCAGCTTTATACTCAGGGGTCTGCTGATATTCCCATTATTAAACCACTTGTTACAAGTTTTGACTTGTGTTTAGGCACAACAGGTCCTGTGTTCTGTGTGGGTGCTGTCATGGAGGTGGATGCTGCTCCATCCCCCAGGATGCCTGGCTGTCCAGGCAGGGACATCATCATCCCACACTGGGGCATCTTGCAGAGCCTGGGAGAAGGATGCTTGAGATGCAATGAGAAAGAAAATGAAAGTTTTACATTTGTTTAGATGTCCTTTATCATCATGGGAAGGATTCAGAAGGGGTGGAAAGCACGGTAAGGCCCACTCTGCTACCAAGCCAGACTTTATCCAGGGTGCAGAGAAAACGTGGCTGAGGGGAGCACTACCACAAAGTTGTTACACATCTGGAAACAACTGAAGAACCAGATAACCTGCAAAACCAAACCCTTTATCCTAGAGACCCAGACTATGATCTTTAAAACACACTGATTCAGGAGGACCCTCTGAAGTCATTTCCCAGGTACAACACAAAATACGTAATTTAGAACCTGCTTGCTGTGAAATTCCTTTTGCACCCACTATCTTCTCTCAGTCCTCCACTCAGCTGCCACTTTGCAGGTAAATTCACCTCCCACTATTTTTATAGTGGAGAACAGGGACCATTCAATCTTCTTACCTCACTCCATGACTGAGGAGCTGAGTCTATAAACTAGACTTGGTCAAACTTAAATAACCAACCAAAACAAAAGAGAAAAGCTCTTTTCTTCTGATTCAAAACAGTTAGAAAACACATGAAAACTCAGGGAAGGTATTCCTGGCATATTCTGAAAACAGTGAGCACAGATTTTACATTCTCAAGTTTATATTTTCAGGCACTTGTATTAACATACCTATCTATTTTACTACTTGTTGCAGTGTTAAAATATTTCATTATCATTCAGAGAGAAGGTATTTTTACCTAGGAAAAAAAGGACTTAAAAACAACCTGCCTTAGTGATTCCAATATAAATTATCAGGACTAGATAATTAACTACTCTGACAAACAGGCAGTAATGGTAAATGACAAGCAATGAGACATGGTTTACACCCATAAGGATATGTATCTTAATACTGATGTGCCAAAAATAATTTCTTGATGGTAAATCCCTAAAATGAAATTTCCTTCCCAAATTACAAAAAGTAACTTTTTTCCTAAATTAATTTTCCTGTGGCATTTCCTTGAATAAAATGACAAATTGTATTCCCTTTGAAATTCAGTAAAGGCCAAATATGATTTTTTTTTTGCTGGAATGAAAAATTCTGCAGTTTAATCCGCTTAATTTTTACTGTAACATATTTACTTCACTCAATTTATTGATTAATTCAATATTGAGACAATGAATTCTCAGGCTTTAGGGTGTAAAATACCCAGCCAGCACCTAGCAAAGAAAATCTCTGCCACCACTCCTGCACGAAAGCAGGAACACAGCTACAGCTGGGATCTACAGCCCAGTCTTCCTCCAGCTCTCCAGTCCTGGCTGCACTTGAATAGAACAAAGCAGTTTAGTTGGAAAAAGACCCAGAGTGACCATCTAGTGCAACTGCAGATCCCAATGCTTCCTTCCAGGCAACAACAAATCTAGACAAGGGACTGATGTCTGCTTTTCCTGGGAATTCCTGTCAGCTCTCTGGAAAGGAACAACTGCTATTTTGACTGCTAAGAGACTAGATTTTATGGTAGCCCAAGGGTGATATTTATAAATACTAAATGCATAGGGAGGAAACACAACTGCCTGGCTTAGCTGAGACTCTCTTTGTTCACACAAAAACTTTGCTCCTCACCAAGCCCTCTGATGCTCTGCTGGAACTTTACCAGAACACTGTGTAGGAGGAGGGCAATGTCTGGACATGACAGCAAATGTACATGCAACACTTGGTGGTGTTGGGGGAACTCTCTCTTCCCAAAAAAGTCCCAAACTAAGCCTGCCAAACAAAACCATTAACAAAGCAATGTGCATCCTATGTCAAAATTGTCCACATATTTTATTATGGCAAAATTGGGATTTTATGTTCCTCTACCCTAAATGGTGTAATGGAGACCAGACTTCACCAGCTGATTTCCATTCCTACTGCAACAGCAGGGAGCAGGACTGTGCAAAAACTGGCTCTGGAGCTGCACTGGCAAATCCACAGCACCTTCTCACCCATTCACTGGGCGTGCTCTGCTGCCCACACCGAACTCTGGAGCATCCAGCCACTACCACAGGGGTTTTTTTTTTCTATTTAAGGTAGTAGTCAAGCAGTTATTGAATGTTATTCTGCATTCCTGGTAATTAAGGAGAAGAATGCTCACATTCAGCCTTTCTCTCCATCACCTCTCTGTCCAAATGCTGAGGAAGGCCAGAAAGATTCCTACAAACTCCCCCTCAGGAGACAGTGTGCATTCCCTGCCCTGGAGCAGCCCCTCATCCCAGTGAATCCTGGAGGTGGGAAGTCTAGGAGTGGCAATGTCCATTCCACTGAGTTCCCCAGAAAGGGAGCTGCATCCAAGCAGCTTACAGGAAATATTCCCTGGGCTGCTGTAACTCTGCCATGCAATTCCTAGATCACCAAAGCAATGTTTGTGCCCACTCTCTCTGCAAACCATGCTGATTTCTAGTGGTAACTCCACTCAGACCCACTGCAGAGGAACTTATTTTGATCACCTTCATATTTGTCCCAACTGAGGAAAATCACACCTCATCTCATTGCACTCCCTTTTCAATAAAGGCCATGATTTTCTTCCTTTCCCTCTGGAAACACAGTGGTTGGCAGTCTATCCAGCCTGCAGGGATGCAGCTGGACAGACACACTGTCTGTAGACATTTCTGACTGCATCCCTTAGCCAACCTCAACCCTAGGATGCACTACCAGGGTACCAAGCTGCTACAAGTACCCTGTAATGAGAAGGAGCTGAGCAAGGTAAGCATCCACTCCTTTTTTTTTAATCTAATTTTTAAATTTTTTTTTTTTAATTAAGACTGGTGGGGCCTGATATAAAAGCCAGCAAGGTGGACAGACTGGACCTGCTGGTCACAGCAGGTCTCATTTGCTTGAATTAGAGGCTCCTCAAGGCTTCAGGCGGGTGAAACCCACTGCACTCCCTTGGTGATTGCCCAGGTAACTCCACTGAGCATCCCCAAACCTGGCTCCCTCTTCCACCACAGCCCCCCACTTACACCAAAGCTTCTCCCAGCAAGTACCAAGTCCCTGACATCATAAGCCAAGGCACTGTCTTATTTTATTCCAAGCCTGGCCAACATGATGGAG
This sequence comes from Notiomystis cincta, assembly GCA_013398075.1. Lineage (NCBI taxonomy): Eukaryota > Metazoa > Chordata > Aves > Passeriformes > Notiomystidae > Notiomystis > Notiomystis cincta. The sequence continues at coordinate 127,295 of VZRX01016758.1, read as the reverse complement.
GTCACAGGAAAATTAAAAATGTAACAACTCACTGTAGAGGAGAGGAGGGAAAAAAAGTGTGGAGTTCATGACTAATCTTTGCAAGCTCTTGCCATGGACAGGATTTGTACAGACATGTTGATTTTTTATAAAAATAGTAAATCGTATTACACCCATGCTGCAAGACCAAAGATTCACAACGATACCTTAATACAGCTTAAACAAAAATAGTACTACCTGAGTCAATCTGAGCATGATAATGCTTTGTAATCCCACACTCTTAGGGGATGAACAGTTGTATAGCAGTGAATCAACACGAGGTACTTGCATTAGGAGACACTCCTTTTTCATGCTATGTGGCAACATCTCTACAAAATGGAGAAGGCAGGTGGTGTTTGGGGAGATCAGTGCACAGTGGGGAAAACAGGGCAATTGTACAGCCCCACTATCTTCCAGCTTGGAAATCTTGGCTAAGAGTTTACTTTTCTAAAAAGGAAAGCCTGCTTTAGTTTTTCCCCATCACAGTAAAGAAGTAAGGAAAAGGTTTGAATTTCAGAAGCAATGCCAAAGCCTGCGAGCACTCAGGCAGAAGATTCATTCATAGAAACAAACACAGACAAACAGCAGTGCTGCACATTCATTCTGGGCTTTTTTCTTAACATCCTTGAATGAGCAAACAATGTATATGAAAAGCAAATGTGCAGTACAACAAAGAAAAGTGTCAGCAGAGAAAACATCAGTAAAACCTATATAAGAAGAATGTAAAAGCCAAAGACTCAAATAGCAATTTTTATAGGTGGTTAAGGAAAAATGGGAAGCTTTGATTAAGGACACATTAAATCATAATGAAATATTTTCAATTACTTTGTTACATAAGCTACTCACAAAAGGTACTTCATTTGCTATTGTGCTCCTCCTTTGTTCTTTTTTAAGACACATTTTCCAGTTAATTGCACTTCCATCTCCCCTCCCTGTACCCACAGTATAGATTTTTTATGGCAGATACCTGGCCCTCACAGCTCCCTCCAGACAGCAGGGAAAGGTAACAGGAAAACTTAACAGACCTGAAAGGTCTCCCTTTCCCCAAGAGGACTTGAGTTTGAGCTCTGAGACAAGGCAGATTTTCAGGTCTGCAGTGCAGATGATGCCCAGGGGAAGGAGAAAACAGTCTCAAATTCCCACTTGTCGTGCCTGCTCCCTTCTCCTTCTCTGCCCTGGTGCTCAGCCTGGCACTGCTGCTGGGCTTTTTTCTTCCTGCAGAGCCTGAATGCTCACAGGAAGGGTGATCCCATGGGACCCTGGATATGGGGACAGAGGTGGGCTACAGAGAAGGCAGGGAAATGCTGACAAGAGTGGTGGAGGCAGAGCCACGGTGAAAGGCACTCAAGGATGAGGAGATCCTGGTGAGGGGGGATGTTCTAGGGATGGCCAGAGCCAGGTCATGGGGAGATGCCCATGGCCTTGCTCTGTGCACAGAACATACAGCACATTTCCAACAAATATCCCAACACCAATGGCAAGAACATTCCCTAATTTCCATGCGTTGCCACAGGTGATCCTGAGATATGTTCAGAAGCTCAGCTCTTTGGTACTTCTTGCAACCTCCCATTCAAGGGGACTCCCCTTCCCACAAACACAAAGGCTGCAGAGGTTTCAACTCAGCTTTTGGTTTAAAAATAGGATGTTTCTCAAAGCCAGTTTGGTAGGACAGATCTGCCAGTCTGGCTGCAGGAAGTTTCACTTCCATGTTGCACCAAACACACCGGCTCTGGACCAGAGAAGCGAGGAGCCCTGTTCAGACCCAGAGCCCCACGTCCATGTGAGCCACAGGCAGTTTCTGAAAGGAGGTTCACACCATTCCATGTCCCATCCTCTGCCTTCCCTGGCCATGGGTCACAGCCACCCACGTGCTCCTCCAGAACAGCACGGAGGTTACAGCAGTGCCACCACCACGGCCCCCTGCACTGCACCTGGGACAGAGACAGCCCTCCTGACCACACCCCAGCTCCAACCTCCCAGCAGCACCCCAAACTTGCTGAGGCACAGGGCCCCCGACACAGCTGTCCCTCCAGGTGTCCTGTGCAGGGTGGCCTTGATGGGTGCACCTCCTATCATGTGTCTGGCTCCCTGGTCCTCCCTGCCCAGAGCTGCTTATGAGCTTACAGGCAGAAACACAGGTAAGCAGCTTGCTGCATCACAGCCTGTGGTATCCCAGCAGGAGAGAGAGCACCCAAATGCCAACTCCCCCTTTCCCTGGACAGCACCCTCGCTTCCAGATGTGCTCAGCTGGGGTAAAGTTCAAGGTCATACACATTTTAGTTTCATACTTCATTCTGAAGCCATCCATGTGCCACTGGCCACATGTGACATTTTGGAAAATGCCCATCAGGCTCAGCACTGGTCTGCCTTCAAGTCTGTCTCTTACTACATATTAAACATGGACTGACACAGCCAGACCACTGTAAGGCTCTACACAGGAGCTGCTGTGCTCTGGAGATGTACCTTCTTCTGGTATGGATCATATAAATATCCAAATTGAAATCATGGACACACCTGAGCTTGAAAATGTGAGGAATATAGACCGTTAAAGCATCAAAAAATGTGATGTATGAACACCCAGCAATGCTAATCTCTGTTAGTTAAAGTGCATCAGGAGCCCAAGGTCCCCCAAAAGACCACAGGAGCTTCATGCTTTTGAAAGCACTACCCAAAGAGCCTACCCAGGAGAAAGACATTAACTATGGCAAACAGTCTGGAGTATCAACAAGTGGTTTTTTACTCATGCCCTGTTCAGGTGTTACCTGAAACAAGAAAAGAAGAAAATCCAATTTTAAGTACAATTTAAAGAGACAGTTTAAAATTACCTGGATTTTACACACATGTGGTATTAACTGTCATCCATCTGATACTCTTCTCTGTCCTCAGAAGAAGAGGTTTGTTTCATTTTTCAACCTCTCAAAAAAGATCCACTGAATATTCAGGTCCCAATACAGAAATTAGCAATTCAAACCATGCAGGTTTACAGCACAGATCCCATCCTAGCAGCAGGGCTGGGGAAGAGCAGGGGTTCACAAGAGCATTTTGGTGAAAGGCACATGGGATTCATGATGTGGCCTTGTAAAATTCAAGTTTTAGGAACATAAGCCTCCAAACAAAAAATAAGGATAACACAGCTTACTAAGCAATTTTCATTGATGAAAGATGTAATTCATAACATATACATTTAAAGGGTGTTAAGTAAGCCCCTTATAAATACAAAGTAACCATTTTCTAGTACAATGAATACATATTTAGGTTGACAGACACACCAAACTCCATCATCCTCCCCTGCCCTGAGGCATTACCAGTGCAGATTTCAGCTGTAGAGATATTTCAAATCAACCTGGGACCATGTGTATCAAAAGGCATCTGATCTATGGGAAATACACAGATTTGGAGGACAGAGAAGGCCATTAGAGGTTTGGGGCATTCCACCATAGTTCATTAGTCAGTCTGAACACACAAGAGCTCTAATAGCTTGTATCCTGTGCACTAGGGAAATGCAACCAAAGAATGAACTTCCTGAGCAATTAATGGGTAATTATACAATTTGGTTAATCTCACGGGAAAGAAATCTAGAATTGAAAAAGGAAACAGAGTGTGCATATCTCTAGAAACAACAAAAACAAACAGCAAAGGGTGCCACAGAGCAGAGTGTCAGCTGGCACCCCTGGAGAGCCCAGCTCCAGCAGAGGAAAAGAAAAGGCACTGGCTGACATCAGTGAAGGAGGTGGCTCTGCACCTGCAGTGGCAGCACCCTGGCACTTCTCAGAGAGCTCATCCTCCTGCAGCTCTTGACTGATTTAATGTTTCACTTACTCACAAATAACAACCCAATGAAGTGCATACAAATGAAACACATGGAAGCCTTGGGTGCAGGCAGAACAAAATCAGTCACATGTGGCAGAGATTAGCATGGGTTATGCAGCTCATTTAACTCTCTGGAAGTTGCATTCCTTTAGATTAACACCTTTGGGCAGAAGGAAAAAAACCCTAAGGTTGCTTTCTGTCAGAGAAAACACTGCCCTAGTGGGATGTGTAGGCTTTTAGTAAAAAATACAATGCAGGTTGTACAGATTTTCCCTAAAGTCAAGTATTTTTAAAAATGTAACAGTTCCCTTATCCAATCTCAGGAAATTATTTTTAGTGCAAAGGTTATTATTAAGTGCAAAGCTTAACATTTTGACAACAAGCCCCTGCTCAAAGATTAGCCCTCCTAGCTTTAAAATTAAAAGCATGCCATTAACTCAACAAATGCAAACTTCTGCACTCAATGCAGAACAAAAAGCAATACTTGCATTTTCTATTTCTCATTTAGTTTTCCTATTACTAAATTAAAGAATGGCTTGAAAGGAGCAGGCTCTGCAAAGTACTCACCACCTATTTTGGAATCTCTTCAGAGAAAGTCCAGGGGCTCAATTACCTGGAAGAGACGACACAAATCAAACATGCTTTACATTACAGCTTTTCTCTAAGTGACAATCTCCACACTCTTGGCCTCTCCTGTAAAAACCACCATTCCCAGTTCAAAAAAAAAAATCAGGAATAGTCTAAACATGCAAAACCCCTGCTCCAGTTCTTACCCTACAATGGGAAACAGCTTTGTTGGGCATTTGCATTTTATTATTTGTCCTGAAGTAAGAAACATTTCCATGTTGAAAAATGCACAGATTTGTCTTGAATTCAGACAGCAAATTCTTCTGATGTTCAATAATTTGTTGAAATCACCCTTCTTACTTTAAATATTTTTTTGTAAAAAGTCATCTTTCAAAATAAGCAAGTATCAAGTTCAGATTCAGAAGGTTTGCTTGGCTCATACCACAGAATATTACTACACCAAGATGTAAAAAAACCAAAATAAATGAAAAATATGAGAGAGCCAGTTCCAAGTTTACTGCAGCCATTAAGCATTTCTCTGAAAGGTTAGAAAACACTTTTCTTTCTCTGAGCATGTTTCTCAAGGCAAAAGAATATAACCATTTGTATATAATAATTTTTGTAATAATATAATAATCCCATCAGCATCTGTCAGCTCTGAATGCTGAGGGTTCATGAGCCTTTAAGAGCCACAGATAAGAGCACCAGGAGCAAGTTCACCTCCTCCCATGATTCCTAATCTCTCAAAATCTGTGGATTAGAAAATCGAAAGCAAGGGACTTGCTCTGATTCCCTCTCTCGCAGAGCTGACCATGGTTTTCCTCCTCCATCTTCACCAACCCAACACTCCAACTTGTCTTCTGCCAGGTCCCTGTCTGACCCAGTAACCCTGTAACTTCTGCAAACAAAGCCCCACTGTGTTCAGCTCCCAGGGGCCTCCAGCCCACACCTGACACACACATTTGGCCTGCCCAGTGCCAAACCCAGCCACAGCATCCCAGACAAAGCCTCCCAACAGTCTCCTTTGACACTTCACCATCCCTGCAAGCAGGAGTTCCTGCTCTTCATGATCCCACTCACATTTCCACTGGCCCTAACCCCTACAGACAAGGGGTTTCATACTTCTCCCCTTACAGCAAGCTGCTGCTGTTTGCTGGCACTGAAAACTCCTCGTGCCAATCCTACACCTTCTCTCCAGACCAAACACCCTTATTCCTTCCCTTCTTTCCTCTTCAGTCCTGTTATTCAGATCCTCACTGGCCTTTTTCATTTTCTTTTCATCTTCCCTCAGGTGCAGTGCCCCAAGCAGGCTTTAGGACTCCAGCAATGCCAAAGCACCAGGAGATCCCAACACCAGACAAAGTCCATCCTCCTGTTTGTGGAGGCATGTGTCTGCTGCTGTTGGGGCAGGATGATGCTGGAAAAGCAGTGTATGACCCACCACGACCCCACAACACTTCAGTGGAGGCCCTCCAGCCACCCCTGAGTATTCTGTACAGCCAACCCATTCACCAGAGAGAAATGCAAGCCTGCACTACAGCCTTTTGGTGAGAATGATGAGCCCTCCAAGGTCATCTTCTGGTTCTGTACAAAGCTACTTGAAAATCTCATAACTTCCTCCCCCCAGGTACTTGTGACATCCCCTAGTTTGGTGCTATTTGTTGAGTCTGACCCAGCATTTTATCAAATGCATCAATAATAATCACCCATGCCATAGGGTCCAGCTCTGGAAATCCTCACCCAACACTACCTCTGAGCCTGATCACACACAGAAGCTAAATCTGGATCATGGTCAGCACACCTACCTTGCACCATCCATAAGTTTAAACAATTTTTTTTTCCTTAGTTTTTTTTTTTTTCTATGAATATCAAAACAGCACCAAAAACCTAACTAGGATTGGAATAAATCATATAATGTGCTCTTTTTCTATCTACAGGACCTGTTACCCTGCTCCAGAGGGTAATTAGGATGTCTGACATTATTTGTTCCAAACTAACCCATGCTGACTGTTACTCATAAGCACCCAGAAGATGACTAGGTGGGAAATACTTTATTAACTTCCAGAAAAACACTGTAATAAAAGTCAGAGTGATTGTACTGCAATTCCATCTCCTCCTTTTAAAAAATTTAGCACTATACTTTTTGCTTTTTGATTGTTATGGTAACCTCACAAATTCTCCACAGGTTTTCAGAGGTAAACACCAAGAAGAAATTGGAAAGAAGTCAAGCAGCCAGCTGAAATGCAGCTCCTTCTACAAATCACAAGAACAAAACAAGTGTCACAGAAGTGAGGTCAGGGCATCCTGCCCTGACAGGGGGTCACCAGTCAGCCCCTGAAGGTGCCCTCTCCCCTGATCACTGGTGAGTGATGATGGCTGAGTGGCTTTGACTGAAGACCAACCTTCCCACATGCTCTTCCCATCATCTGGGGAGCAGTTTCACACAAACTTCCCTGAGGCCCAAAGAGCCTGGAAGGAAAAATAAACAGAAAGAGAGAACCCCTTATGTGTGTGCCCCCTAAATGACTGTGTTCTTATTTTATCTTGGTAGCTTCCCTCATCAGTGCAGGTTTTAATTACATCAGTCTTCTGCTCCCAGGAAGGAAATTCCAAGAAATTTTCTGTTACCATTAAACTTTCGCTACTCTTGAGATCCCTGGGCAGGCACTCATAAATGTTGCAACCCAGCAGCAACAAAAACATTTAAGCAAATCGGTTTAGATTTTTAGATTTTTTTTTGATAAAAACTCAGTATCCTCATCTTAGAGAGTGATGGATGTTATTTCTCCAAGCTGCAAAACAAATGAACTCCAATGGAAAAACAAGATAAGGTCTGAACTTGGTCAAATGGCAAAATAGGAAACTCAACCTACAAACTCTTCATTTTTCTTCTGTGTTGCTGCTACAAAATTATTGTACTTTCCCCATTCAACAAGCCAAACAGTGCAACATTATTTGGCCATAGTTATATGCTCAAAGTAACTGTAATTTCACAGTCCAGACGCTAGATTTTGGCATCCCAAAAGACTTTCAGGGATGTCTGAAATCATACAAAACCTTTGCTCCAACCTGCAGGAGTAGAGGGTAGCTGGGTTGCACACATTAATTTCTACGTTTACAGTCCGTGCAGTATTCAAACTCACTGACAATTAAAAGTATGCTATAAATGAATTAGCAGAAGAAACTCATGGCAGAAATTCAATTACAAAGCAGAATTAAAGGAAGAGATGTCAGAAATTTTTGGAGGCTGGGCAGGAAGAGGTGAGTGCATCAGTTTACTATTTTCAGAGCTCTAGCAAAAAGCTTAAGATGACTGTTCCAAATAATCATGTGTAAAGATCTTCCTTATGAAAAGAGCCTCATTGAGAGACCAGAGAAACCAAGGTGACAAATTGTATTTTTGGACCATGTTTTGATCTGACAGGGGTAAAAATCCCTCTGAGAGGTCAGACATCACCCACCCCTGCCTGCCCTGCAGGCATTGCAGCTCTGCCACATCCTGCAGAATCCTTGGACAGGTCTTGGCTTGCACCAAAGACACAGCAGACACCTTTACTTTTCTTTTGTCTTGTTTTTCAAAGTGATTTTAACCCCATGCCTTTTCTTTGAGTCATAGGCACTATATTTGAAGCAGATTTCTTTCTACTTGATGGAGAAACCTCAAGTGCTGTGGGTGCTTTTCTTCCTGTAATGGTCACTATTTTACCCTGCCCTGTTCTAGCCTCCATTTGCTCCCCTTTGGCTGATACTATCCTTCATCAATCTTGATGCCAATTACCAATAAGGCCCTCCCACACCTCTGAGGTTCAGCTTTCATAACTGCATTAAGACAAATCAATACTGTTATTAACACTGCCACGTTTGTGGATGGCGTGACCTGCCTGCAGCAGTGGAGATACTCCCAGGACTGCATCAAGTCTCTGCACTCCCTTAGCTGCAATTTTCTTTTTCAAGTAGACTCTGCTATTTTATAAATATGGGGTGGGGTTTTTTTATCTTTTTCTTGAAAATGCAGATTGATGAAGGCTTGTAGGACACAAAATTTTGCCATCCCCTTCATGTGTGGGTAGCAATAACTCCATGGACAGCCAAGAACTAATTGTCCTGACACTTGCTTTGCAGTTGGGCTCAATGATCACTGTAGGACCATTTCAACTGAACTGTTCTGTTCTACTCTAACTTTCCTGCAGTCCCCCTCAGCCAGCTCACTCATCACCCACCACTGCACCTCAGCTCTGCCTGTTCACTTCTGCACATGCTTGTGGACACCTCCAGACAGCACATGCAGCCATGCCAGCACTCCTGCTGCCTGACCAACTGCCCTGGAGTGTGTCCACCCACCTTTCCCTAATGCACAGTCTCTTCCCACTCACGTCTCAGCCCCTTCTCCTCCCCATCTTTCACACCAGGCCCTTAAGCCTCCATAAGCCTGGAGCCCACTTCAACACATGATTCAGCCCACAATGCCAGGAAACTCCCTGGCAGAAACAGAGGCCTCTGAGCCCCTACACTCCAGAAGAGCTGCTGGTCACTCCACTCTGGCCATCAAAGGACAGTCACTACCAAAGAGCACTGCCAACCTGACTCAAGAGAGCCCAGATGCCATTGCAGCCCAGTGCAGGCTCCTGGGCAGGTTTTCCAGCCCTTCCTGACCTCCAGGGTGCTACAATTAGAGACTTAGACACTGGCTAATGTAAAAGCTAATTCAAGTGCTGTCCTCAGTACCCCACTGTGGCTGCAGTGCAGAAACACCTCGGACCATGTGTCACCTGAGAGGCTGGTACTGCTGAGAGAGACTGATGCTGTGTCCACAGCCTAAACTGCTGCCCCTCCTCTTTCTGCCTCACATTCCTCTAGTGGCACCTCTCCCATTGCCATTTCACCCAAGCAATGTGCTTGCAACACCCTCAGTAACTACAATAATAGTAATAATGCCAGAGCATGGAGGAAACACCAAGCACTGACAGTATAGGAAACAGCAACAGGGAGGAGCTCAAACATTCCTTGGAGGCCATGTATTGCTTATTTGGAATACCTTCTACACCTATTTATGAACAGCTTCAGCAGGCTCCCAGGCTGCTTTGATTTCACATGCTGTAAAGCAGCCTGCATTTTTACAAGGTGTCCAACTCCTGCCAGCTCTCAGCCTCCAGGGTTTCCCTTCTGCTGTTTACTTAGACAACCTTCCAACATAAATTTTTGCAACCCGAAGCCTGTTGCTGTATCACTGGTACTTACATCTGTTCACAAAGCCACCCTGACACTGCTGGGTGAATTTAACCTGTAACAGTGAAGTGAAATGTAAAGCCAGGTCCACCTCTCAGCAGGGAAGAAAGAACAAAGAATTATGGATATAGAGTTGGAAGGCACCTTTAAAGGTGATACAGTCCAACACCCCTGCAATGAGCAGGGACATCTTCAACTGGATCAGGTTGCTCAGAACACCTTCCAACCTGACCTTGAATGTTGCCAGGGATGGGGTATCTATCACGTCTCTGAGCAACCTGTGCCCATGTTTCACTACTCTCATAGTAAAAAAACTTGTTCCTTACATCTAGTCTAAAGCAACTTTCCTTCAGTTTAAAGCCCTTACCCCATATTGTACCATGAAAAAAACCAAACAAACAACAAAACAATCTAATTCCACTAAAAAAAAAAGCTTAAAGGAGAGTGGGTCTGCTGGGTGTTGCAGGGATGGTGATATAACCTCTGCCCTGTTTTCCTTGGCAATCAGTCTATCAGGTAAGTCAACAAGTCCTTGAGAGCACAAGAAGATATTCACCTGGGAGCTTAAATTAAACTCTCCAAGGGAATAAGAGATCAACATCTTTGTCTGGAAGGCTGTGACTTACACTCCTGCCCAAGCAGGAACATCATGCCTTACGTGTGAGACACCGGAGTTCGGCTCACAGAAGCCACAGAAATCCTAAGAAATGAACACATCCATTTATTGCCCTAGATTTTCCTGTGGGATTTTAGGAAAAGCTCCATGCTGCCCTAATGTTCATTGCATATCTGCAGCAATGTCCTTACAGCACAGGAACACTGGGAGTACACCCTGAGAAGGCAGGACCTTCGTTAGCAGCTCAGGTCTGCAGTGACTGTTGTTCCACACCTCCAAAAACCCCGTTCTGATAATTCCCAAAGGTTTATTTATTGAACACAGCTGCAACACGGTAGTTAAACCATTGACAGCCTGAAGCCTTCAGCACAAGAATCTTATCTCTGACTGATGTTATCATAACAAGCAGTGATCCCTGCCAGATTCAGGGAAACAGCAGGGAAATCAACAGAAGCCAGAAGAGGCTCTTGCAAAGGAGAGACCTGCATGCCAACCAGGCTTTTCATGAAATGCATCATAGGCTACTCTGCCACAGATTCATCTCAGTGGAGGCAGAAGCAATTCCCCTGACCCAAATTTCCAATTGCATTTCTGCATTATACATCAATTTTGGCTCCCGTCCCTCCTGACTTCCCTTTCTGAATTGCAGAGTTGTTCAGATGCTGGGCTTTTTCCCCAGGAAGACTATTGACAAATGCCACATACTGCCTGGTCTGACCTGCACACAGGCAATCAGCCTACAGCTAAAGAGGGTACAGGCAGGTGGGGATAGAACAGTGCCAGTTATTTACTCTATTTCCTCTTAAACTTTTTTCCAATACAATTAACTAAATTGTGCAATTACACATTCATTGGCCAGGAAGTTTCTCTGTTCCCCTTTTTAGCCTCCTTTTCAGTTGCATTTCCCTGCTTCACAGGATGCTCTAAACTAAACATTACATTCAAGTTACACAATAAAGATTTGGGAGTGATAGAATGAATGAGGAAGGTCACGGGAAGGGAGGTATCTGCTAAAATAAGATTTGCTAAGCAGCTACACAGGACCTAGTGTCAACTGCCTTTTGTTAAAGGAGACTCTAATATATATTAGCTGAGACTTCAGATGGAGGGACATAAGAGAGCAGTAGCTGAAGTAGTTCAAAAACTTTCCAAGGACTGAATGAAGCCTGAATTAGTTCAAAACCCAAATTATAGTGATATAAGCTGTTATGGCAAAGCCAAGGTGCCTCACATAACCTTAATCCTCTCTGCATATTGAGGCTCTTTTATGCTACATAAAACCACACTCCAGCTACAGAATATGCAGCTGCATTTAAATTAAGTTTATCACAAACTAGTGCTCCTGGGCAGATCATTTATTCATTTTAAAAAATCTACACACTCTCATCTTTATAAGGGGAAAACCACCTTGGAAGCGAAGCAAAAACCAGATGCACCAGTGTCTTGTTAACCTCCAGAGAGCTGGAAAAGCAACATAAAGTGCAAAACTTCCAGCACACATCTCAATCACAGTTTCTGAGGCTGTAAAATATCAACCTCAGGTGACAAAGATTTTTCTAAGCTGAGGGGTGTTCCCTGCTCTGCCAGGACAGGCTGCCACTGCCTCACAGGCAGCCCTGCTGCAGCCCACAGCTCAGCCTGGCACAGGCTGTCCCAGCACAACCAGGACATGTGCAGACGGGCTCAGCCAGCAGCAGGACTGCCTGGAACACAGCTGGGCCAACTCCTCCTCAGGAGCCTCAGGGACATCTGGGTGACAATGCTGGAAGTCCCCTTGCCTTTGTACTTGGCAGGAGCCACGACCTGCTAGAAGCCAAGCCCCTGGAGATCTGGCAGTGACCACCTTGAGTCTTTGTGACCTGTCACCATTGCCACTCCAGTCAGGGACTTTTCCCTCCCCTTTCACCCACTTCTGACTACCAGTTAAGAAATGGGGTTAAATGGAGGCTGATATCATGAGCAGGAGCCTGGCAGCTCCATGGCCTGATGTGGGCAGCAGGGTGAGACGGGGGAGGAGAAGAGACAAGCAGTGACAAACTGGCACCCTGCAAGCCCCATAGCACACCAGCCACACAGAGACACAGAGCCTGGCACAGGGATGTCACAGTCTCAGACAGAGATGGCACTGGTGGCCAGCCTCAAGCAGCTCAGCTTTCCTGGAACTGAGCAAGCAATGCAGAGCATTTTTGTTAGAAACACACCTCCCCACCAGGCATAAAAAGCCATCAAACCCATTAGTGATACACAGAAGACACAGCACCAGCAATGGGCACAAAGCATCTGAAAACAAAGCTTGGCACAGCTCATTCAAAATGTCCCAACACAAATGGGACTAACCAACACCTGGCTGTGAAGGCCCTGGTGCCCAGAAGGGGATGGCTCAGCCAAATGCTGAGGAAGATCATCCTTGAACGTGTCCTGCAATGAATCAGAACTCTGGAAATGGTCACCAAGTGCACCTTCATTTCCAAACTGTACCTTCTGAATTACACCCATAAAAGCAAGCACTCAGTAAATTCAGCTGTTTCTGGTGCTATCAGTTCAGAACAGCTTGCCTCACTTAAGGGACAGGACTTCTGGAAAGCTACAGCACACTCCATGTGAACAGCCTGCCAACAGCCCCCAGCAGGGGCCACGAAAGAGAGTCAAACACCAGGAGATCTGAGAGAAGAGAAATCACAGTTGGTGTGACTGAGCAGATCAGAACTGGCAAAACCCCGTGTACACCAAGGCATTTCGTCAGAAGAGAGACAGAGAGATCCCCTCCTGTGACAGACTCAGCAATTGCATCTGTCCTGCTCTCTGGACAGTCCAGTGGTGTCCAGTGACACCTCGGCAGGTGTCAGCAATGGAAATTTCCCCTGCAAAGATTCCTCTCTTCTTTGTGACTGGTAGAGAGGCATTGCTGGAGTCACAGATTATTCAGCCTGAAACTGCAGGCTGCTTTGGAGGGCTGTTCCATCTGAACAGGAGGAGGCAGACTCTTTGCTCCCTTGCAAATCCCACCAGTGTCAGGAGGCTTCCCATGGGAACAAACCTGGTTGGGAAATTCAGCCTGCAGGTTCAGGGAATCCTTAAGGAGAGGGGAGATGAGGGCTAGAGGATGAATTAAAATGGAAGTGTGCTCTTTTCCTACCTCCCGAGACAAACACAGCTCTTTGTAACAGAGCTTTAGGGCCAGATTTAGGAATGAATGCCATTTTAAGAAGCGTGACACGAGCAGAACAGAAAGTTGTGGCTGCAGTCTACAGAGCTGAATCTCATTTACATTCAGACCATTACCAGAGCTTCAATTACCCTCAGCTGGAATGAAATGTAATTTCCATTTTAAAAAATTATCTTTTGGTGCATCTTCTGATAACCCCAGAAGAAACCCTGACTGGTCCTGGCAGAGCTGCTGCTCCTGGTCTGAGCCTGGCACAGAGGAGTGTAGCACCTCAGGCTCACGCTGTGCTCCCCAGGAGGACAGGCACGTGCAGTGACCAAACTCTTGACATCCAGAGAAGGGGCTTCAGCCATTGCTGAGGCTGCAGCACCCAGTGAACCATCCCCAGCTGATGAGCAGGGGAACCACCTGAAATGAAAAGGTCTTCCACAACTAATTTCAGCCAGTTTGCTTCACATCAAGCCTAAGCCAAGGGAAATCATTTGCCATGGGATCTGGCAAAATCAGGGTTTCTACATCAGGGGTGGTCTTGGTCTGCCATCCTCCACCTGGATGCAACCATCCAGGGTTCACTGCACAAAGCCACTAGAGAGGCTGGACACAAGCACGTGCACATTCCCATTTAAATACTTCTGACTGTCAGAAACACGTGTGATTCCACAACTGCCAAATATCTGTTTCCAACCCACGTTTCATTTGGCATAAGTGCCTCCTTTAATAAACTCTTACACACAGGAGCACCCATTTTCTGGAAAGCTTCCCAGAACCCCTCTGGAGCAAAGCTGACATACATGAGCTCAAGAGCAATAAAACTCAGCCCAGCAAAAATCATGGTGAATAACCATGGAAGGCCTTATATGCTGACCCCACTTTCTTTCCCTCCCCCATCCTCTGTAGAGTGACTCCAGCTCTTTCTGTACAAGAGCTTTTGGAGGGTGGACACCAGGGAGGGGAGATCAGAGAGGTGACACAAGGCACAGGGGTATTTATTGACTGTTGAAAAAGAATCTTGAATGGGAAACTAGAAGGAAGAGCAGAACCCCCAGCGTGTTCCAGGCCAGTGCTTTGATCACTGTGCAGAGGATGATGAAAGGCAGCTGCCTGTGATACCCACTGGCCAGGCAGCTCCTGCCAGGCCCCTGCTCCCAAGCCTAGGTTTCAAGCTGCTGCCTTCCCTTCAGCTCTGGCAAGGGAGACACAGAGTTTTCAAGCATCTTCTAACATATTGAACAGATGTTGCTTCTAGGCCCTCTCCTAAGCACTGCGAAGTAGGCTTGCTTTTATTTTTTGAACACACATTTCATAATCAAAGTTGGTGCTAATGGTTACACATCCACAACATCTTCCCATGTAACTCCCACTCTCCTCTCACACACAGGCAGCTTTTCATCCAGCAGCCCCAAACTGCTCGGCAAAGAAAAGTCTGCTTCTCCCCAGAGAAGTTTTAAGAAAGAGAAAGTGATTGTGTTTGGAGAAACAAAATTTGCCTGCTAAAAATAAAGCTTTATTTAAGAGCAAAAGGAAAGGATGCCCTGCAAATGCTAACTGGCTTTGACAGTGGCTATCTGCATTGTAACCACACCAGCGAGCGTTCTCCCCTCACACAGTGGGCGAGCTGCCAAGAACAGAGCATCCTGCGCACAATGCCCTTTTGAAAGAAAAAAAGAAACCTAAAAAAAAATCCTGCTACCTCCGAGCAAGGAAAAGCTCCTTTCTGCAGAGCCGGGCCCGGCTGTGCGGAGCAGAGGTGAATGAGAAGCGCGGCGCGGAAGGCGGCGAGGACGGCTTGCAGCACGCCCACACGCTGGCTCCCAGCCCCCTGAAGGCATTTCTTTTCCTCCCTCCTCCCACCGCCGCCCCCGACTATTCTAAAATGACTTTGCATGAGCCACACGCCAACTTCTAAGCACAAGGCAGCACGTATTTCCTTATTCCATGCCCAAGCTCTGCCATCCATCACGTTTGTATTTTCAGGAGATTACACGAATCTGGGGTTTACACACCAGGACACCCAAGTGTACACGCCCCACTCCCAGACGATCCGTGTGAAATGCTCCTTGCTCTTCCACTGCTGTACGTTCCCGATGCTGGTATGCTGCATGGTTGGGGAATCAAAAACAAACCCCTCTGCCACTCTGACTAGTCCACCGGTTAATTCATTACGATAAACCCATTGTCCAAAACAAAAACATTATTTAATTGCTAAACCAGCTGCCCAAGTTTAGCTGTTGCTCTTGGCAAACACATCAGGATCTCAGTACGCCTGTTTTTCAGCGAGTATCTCTGTAGGTGCAAGCCATGCCTTCCACCCTTGAAGTCTCCGAGTGTCCCTGTCACCAATCCAGTGTTTTCCAGCCCAAGTGGATATTTAAAGGAATACCATCATCTTAAACACCTCCCTGAATACATTAAGATTACAGAAACTAAAATACTAGCAAGCATCCTTTTTTTTTCCCCAGCTGTTAAATACGCAATTATGCGGCTGCACTCTTCCCCATTAGGCAGCCTGATTTCCTTGAAAAACAGAGGGCAGAAAAGCAAAAAAAAGGTTAAAACTTATTTGAAGGAGTCACCAAAAACACTGGCAGAAGGTCTCAAAGGCTGATGCCTGACTTGTATGCAACTACAGCTATGTCTAAGTTTTCTTGCTGCTTTTTCAAGTAGATCATGCCACTTCAGACAGGCAGCTCAATCACTGGGAACTAGGTTACATGCAAGGGAAGAAAAATGCTGGCCAGGTTGTAGCTGGCATCTTTTGAACAGAATGCTGCTTGTTTGGCACGGGTTTCTGAGTATCTCAACTAACATGGATCACCGGGGAGAATTCCTTAAATTGCTTGCTGCTTTCTTTGATTTTAAAAAGATACACACCTACAGGACAAGAAAGGCTGAAACAGCCCAAGTACCATGGCCACTTCTTTCACACCGGTTACTCGCAGGTATCTGCAAACCTACTGTGCAAACAATAAGCAGCATTTCTTATCATTATAAAGGCATCTTTCATGCAGTGCAATCCAGAAGATCTGCAATATTCCTTAGATTACAAGACTGATCTGCCCTCCCCCCCAGCTCCTGCCTTCTAATTCCAGCCCGATCAGAGCAGAACGCATAATTCATCCTGCAGTCGACCCTGTGGGTCTCCCAGTCATTAGGCAGCACCAAACTTCCAGAAAGGTCACATTTCCAGGAGATTCAGCTGAAGATTCTCTCCTATCCACTGAAAGACTCTGAGAGGTAAAGTAGGGAGCTCCTCGTGGAGTATTTGCCCCCGCTGTTCAAGGATTCACAATTACTTTGCTAGCAGAGTGTGACAACAGGCAGAGGATATTTATCTGGGTAAGTCGAGAAATGCAGAAATCAATGGGTTAATTAGCAGGTTAGCAAAACAAAACCAACTTGTGGAACCTTTTATACAGCAAGAGACTGATGATGTGAAGATAACTGCATTTGTTATACTCTCTGGCTGGTAGAGGATTATTGAAACAATGGAAATTTTAAGCACTGATTCAAAACAATTTCTGTTCATTAAAGCTAAACTTCAACAGTTTTGCAAAAGCAAATTCTTTCAATATCCATGGGTAGGATCCCACACAATACAGTAACACAGTTAACACAAGATAAGATAAACCTCTTGCCAAAAGAAATTGAACTTTTGTCCGAGTTAAGCTCAATGAAGATGCAGATGTTGGTCACAAACAATTTTTTAATACTGATAATGAACAAAGAAACTGATCCCACATATAGACATTATGAAAAGCATCCTAGGAACATGATGGAAAACACATTTAAAAAATAAAAAAGTCTGTATTTCTTCCATTAACTGGAAAACACATTGCATTTTTTCCTGAATCTGACCTAAAAGTCACGCTTGAAGGAAATTCCAGCAGTTCTTTGGAAATGTATGAGATCCTCTTCCCATGAGCATCAGTACATCTTGCACTTACAAATAGTGCAACATCATTGCTTACAGTTTCACATCACCCAATTATATAGAATTTTAATTCACACTGCCCCCTTGGTCTACCAGCATTCTTGTCTCACCCATGTCAAAGTAATCAACACTCAAGAGAATGTTGCCTTGCTTATAAAAAAAATAAAATCAAGTTGCATGCATATTCTAATTGCAACATCTCTAAACCCAGATCACATGCC
>VZRX01016758.1:36871-107168 GCA_013398075.1 Notiomystis cincta | reverse complement strand
GTTTTTGTGGTTTTTACCCCCAAAACAACTAAGGCAACGCCGGACAGGGACCTCTCCCGCGGCCCCAGCTCGCCCCGGCCCTGCGCGCATCCCGTAGCGCGGCTGAAGGTGTCCAGTGCTGGGTGCGCGGGGACGGAGGGAGGAGGGCGGCAGCGGTGGCCGCTTGGAGCGGCCGCTGGAAGCGAGCGCCGCCGCCTCCCAGCACATGGACCCCACGCTCCCCTCTGAACAGGGCAGCGGGACAAGCCCCCTGCCACCGCAGTGTCCCCATCCCGTGTCCGCAGCGGCCCCCAGCAGGGCGGAGCGCGGCACAGGTGAACTCGGGGCTGTCGGCTGAGGCTGTGGACCGGTGCCGTCCCCTCGCTTGCAGACAGGCGCCCACCTTCGCTCACTGTGCCGTGCAAGACGTGAACTTGCAGAGCCTCTCCGCGTACCCCATCACAAAATGGAGGGGATTTAGGGATTGATGCTAATCTGCTTCCTGAGGGAGGTGATTGGAAGCATTGCTCAGAAATACGGCATGTAGCACAAAGAAGTGAATCTTACTGTCAGGATATTCCTCCCCACCCGCCCCCTCCCAGCTCCTGCCCAGCACATTTTCAAGTCAAAAGCATACGGAGAATTTAATGTAGTTGTCACTGTGCCTTATCGGTAGCTCTCACTCTGCCTCCCCTTATAGGAGACTCTATGAGCACATTCAGTGCTGTCTTGAGATAAGAACTGAATAGAGTATAAAGCTGAAATCAAGGCCACACCAGAAAAAGATACTGAAAGATCTAAGCGACAAAATGTGGGGGGAAACAAACAGAAAAATTTCACCACCACCAAAGCAGTTTTTCAAAGCTTATCTTTCCATTAAGTCCAAAAGATTTTCATAGGGACAGAGAAAAAAAAATAATAAAAATTTTAAAAAAACTACACAAAGAAACCAAACCTTTCACATGTACTCCAAAACTGGAATACCTTGAAACTGGATACATTGATGCAAAGAGATGAAAACGTTACAGAGATTAAAATGTTACTTAACAATAACCACTTTCTCCAAGGCCCTTCAAAAGTAGTTGAACCATTCTGCCAGTTTAAAAAGAAGATAATAAAAATGTCAACCCAAGGAAAATAACAAACTTTGGGCACTAAAGAACCTGATCAGTTTAAACTAGAAGCTTCTCAATCAGGAACATGTAATGGAAAACTATCTAACCACCATGGCGGCCAAGTCCACCTGTGGAAGCTGGATTCTCCTCCTCGCAGGAGACAGGTGAGTAATGCCCGTGGCTGCCCGCGAAGCCCGCCCTGTGCCGGCTCTGCCGCCGCAAGCGCGGCGGGGCTGCGGGACGGGGCCGCGGCTGCCGGCCCCGCTCCGCCCAGCAGGAGGTGGCAACCGAGCAAGTGCCTACTTGAGGCCTCCTCCAAGATTTGCAGCCCTCAGGGCTCGCGTCTGGTGAGAGAAAACAGTTTACGGCGCTCAACCCCGCTTTCATTTTTGAAGTGCTTGTCACCCAGCAGCCCCAACAGCAGCAGGTTTCCCTCTGGGTGGCACTGCCCTGTGTCCTGTGGGGGACAGGTTTGAGGCGAGGCCTGCAGCCGTTCCTGAGGCTCTTCTGCAGGGTGCCCAGGTTCAGTGGAGACTGGCAGCTGTGGGTACTGTGTTCTGTTTGGGGTGATCCTCAGATGGGTCTCTTTGTGCTGCTCTGAACGTGTCTGCCAGGAACTGCCTGTGTTGGGACGCTCAGGGACATGCTGTGGTCAGTGGGTACTTACCTGGGAGCTGCCTGCAGCTGCTGCTCTCTTTGAGCCCTCTAATAGTCTGTGTATTATCCCACAAGAAATTGTATAAACACTGAAAAGAATTCTGTACTCAGCATCTGTTGGGGAACACACAACAAGATCCAAATGAGGTGTTGCTATCATTTATGCCCAACTGCTTTCTTCAAGAATTGCAGCTTTCCAGCAGGCAAGATGGTTCAATCCAGATAGATAGCCAACCAGAGAAACACCACCAAGGTGTCTGATGATTTAGAGTCCTAATGCTTGCTAATGATCAATTCCTGAGTTACAGAAATCCCTGGGGAATTTAAGAAAAATGGCCATAGAGAGCTGACAACTGCTCACAAACAATCTGAGATGAAAAGAGGCTGCAAATCCATTCCTGCAATGAGTTTGTGAGGGCTGCTTCTCCCTTCCCAGAAAGCAATGGAGGTGGTGAAGGATGTAGAAAACCTGTCTTATGAGGAGCAGCTGAGGGAGCTGGGGTGGTTAGCCTGGAGAAAAGGAGGCTCATGGGGGGCCTTATCACTTCCTGCACCTACCCAAAAAGAGGTTGTAGCTAGTGGAGGTCTGTCTCTTCTCCAGGATAAGTGGTAGAGTAAGAGGAAACAGCCTCAAGCTGTGCTAGGGAAGGTTTAGACTGGATATCAGGAAAAATTTCTTCATAGGAAGCATTGCCAGGCTTTGGAATGGGCTGCCCTGGGTGGAGTGGGGGAGTCACCATTCCTGGAGGTATTTAAAAGATGTGTAGATGTAGCACTTAGGGGTGTGGTTTAGTGGTGGACTTGGCACTGTTAGGTTAATTGTTGGACTTGATGATCTTAGAGGTCTTTTCCAACATAAATGATTCTCTGATTCTGTGAAGGCATTTGCAAAATTGGTCCCATTGGGTGTATTTGGCTTATTTGAAGTTCTTCTTTTGATGGTGTGTGTTTGTTTAGCCTGTCTGTAATAATCCTATGATGACCCAGCATGGACTTTCACAAACTGAAATCCACAACTGCTCTGGCATCTCACCTTTTGTTTGATTTTTCTTTTTACTTTTCATTCTGTTTCCACAGTCAGGAATGAGAAACAAAGAGGGATTAAATTACATTCATTTGCATCATTCCAACTTTGCTGAATTTGAAGATAATGTGTGAAGTTCCTTTTGCTGTCTGGGGTTTAATCACCAAGGGTTTAGATGGAAACTAAGGTATTTGAGGTGTGTGGCTTTGTAAGTTTCTTTGATAATAATGTGAGCTTCATAAGGCTATTGTTAATCTTGAATTACTATCTGCCTTCCTGTGGTTTGCCATGATTAGCTGGAGGAAGAGATTAAAGTAGTATTTACCTTTTTTGAGTAGTTTATCGACTTGACCTGGTCAGCCCAGCACCAAAAAAGCAAAGGAAGAAAATGCTGGCAAGGATTAATGATTCAGGCCCTCTTTCCCCATTGGTCTTCTGATATCTGTCATGGTTGTTGGGATGGAAAGTGCTGGTGGTGTCCTTGGAGGGGACAAACTGCTCCAGGCGTGGCCAGGTGTCTGGCAAGGAAGGTTGCTGTGGGTCAGGCTGGCTCTGCTCTGCCTCCCCCAGAAGAGCCAGGGCTTGCCTCCTCTGCAAACAGGGACAGCCACAGCATGTCTTCTGGCTTTGAGCTGGGGACCTGGTCATCCTGGTCATCCCCACACTGTGGTCCTGGAGGCACATGGCATTTCCCCAGGGGAAGCTGCTGGCCAGCAATGTTGCCTGGGAAGGAGCTCCTGCCTGGCTGGGCCATTTGCAGAACAACCTTGCAGAAGAGGTTGGAGGAGCAGCCATGAGACCTCCTCCACCACTGAATTTCCTCACAATGTGTATTTGATGAAGAAAGCAACGTTTCAAAAGACAATGTAATTTTTTTTAAATCCTCTTCTAATCTTGTTTTTGGAAATCCCTCAATGAGGGATCACTTTAGAGAAATTCAAATGAGAACAGTAGTGGAGACATGAGCCAGTGTTGTTTACCTGTGATAAAATCAAGCTTGTTGGCAGGTGGTTGGGGAAATAAGAGAGAAAACTGTTTATCAGAACTATTTTCTTTGATAAATTTTGAATTCCAGTGATAAATCTCTGGATGCTCATCTATAAAGCCTCCTATTTTTGCTACCAGATGCCGGGGCTTGAATCTTTGCCTGCATCAGTTTAACCCCTATTTGTGCTCCTTTGCATTTCCAAGTCAGACTAACCAGGCAAACATAATTTGGGAAATGCCAGCTGCATCTGTGGTTCTTACCTTCTGTATGGGCAAGCATCATCACCTGAACAGGCAGAACTAGAATTTAATGTACTACTGAAACAAATATGCCAAGGGGCTTTGCCAGTCATCTGGATCACAGCAACTGGAAGTGAAAAAGAGCAGGTAGACTTTTACAATGCATTTTCCTGCCAAAGCAAGATTGTTCCCTGCAGTATTTTCTAGTGTACTTCCCTGGCCTATTTTAAATGACCTTGTAGGATGGGGAGAGGCAGGAGGAAGGAATCTGCTAGTTACCTCTGAAGGCTCTTTGTCTAGTTTGAATAATATAACATAGAGCAAGGGAAAATGAGTGTTCAGAGAATGCAGCTACAGCACAATATTTAATGTAATTTTTGCATGCTTTTTCATCTCCAACCTACTTGCTATGCCTGCCACTCTGCCAGTAACATCAGATAGATGAAAAAAGAAAGTTACAAAAATAATGTCAATAGTCCACCTTTGCATGATTGCTCTGCTTTCTCTTAGCAGGAGATTGTCTTGGGTGCTTTCTTCCCCTGCAAGGGAAAATAAATGGTAAGAGCTGCAATGATTGGCAGCAAGCCTGAGAACAGCAGATGTGAGCCTGCACAGCTGGACAAATAAGAAAATGCACTTTCTACCTACATTTGTATTAAGGTTGCCCCAGGGATACCCCAGTGCCTACGGGGGCCTTAGTATTTGAACAGCCTAAGCCATCAGGCACATTTACATATATGAGAACACTTGGTATCCTTTTCAAAGTCAAAAAGAGCAACAATTAAACCAACATAAAGGAAAATTGGCTGCGTGGTTTTTCTCTCCCATAATAGAAAGACTGAGGGTGGAGATATTAAAAAAATTAGGCTTGACAGAGGTGAAGAATTTATGAATTAAACTGACACGTTTTCATTTAATTTACTGTTGTCTACCCATTTATTACATGGAAACCTAAAAAGGACCTGATTTTGCCTCCCAGGCTGCAGTTGCTATGTCAGATGCTAAAGTTAGGTGTTTTAGACAAGAGTTTAATATTAAAGTTTCTTACGCAGAAAGAGAAAGACTTTGCTAAATAAGGAAAATTTAAAAGCCTCATTTCTCACTGTGGTGCCTTGCTAGAGTTTTTCACTCTGGGGTTTGCCACAATATTTGCTGGGATTCATCATCAAACAGAATTTGGGGCCAAGGGCATTTTATCTGTATCTATTAGCAAAAAAAAAAAAAAAAAAAAAAAAAAAAAAAAAAAAAAAAAGAAGAAGAAATTTCCTACACTGCATTGCCTGCTGATGATTATTTCCAGTTGCATCTCCCAACAGCCCTGTTTTCCCACATGCTCTCTGCACAAGGATATCCACCATCAGGGCAGAGCAGCAGGACTCGGGTGTGTGCCTGTGATCCCGTGGCATTCCCACCTGGGCTTGGCACTCCCAGCCAGCCTATTTCCTCAGGCTGGCAGCAGGAGCAATTTCAAAACACAAAATGACATGTCTAATTTGTCTGAGCTGAAAATAACAGAGAGCCCTTGAAATGGATGAGTTCCCACAGAGAGAAGTAGCCATTGAAAAACTCATTTCTGTGAGATGTAACAGAGTGAACTCTGGTTTTGTTGTTCAACATGGCAAATTTATGCTGGGAAAGGGGGAATAGAATAAGAAGAGTGTTTCAGTTCAGCAGAAAGTATCAATACAGTTACTTGTTTCTATTCTGAAACATGACGGAAGAATGCAAAAGTCAGAAAATAAGTATGAACAAAATACTGGTATGTCTGAATGAAAATCAGTGTTTGCCTTGCAAAGCTTTTGTAGTGCCAAGTATTTTTGTTCAGTCAGGGCAATGAAAAATATTCTAAGCCTGGTATTTCCCCACAGCAACTTCCAGTTTTGCTGAGCCCGCTTTTTTTCATATGGCTGAACAAAAGAGAAAGATAAGGAAGTCTGACAGCACTTCCTGGGATGCTGGAGCCAAGAAGATGATCCTCTTCCAGCCTGTGTGCTCTGGGATGCCTTCCAGAGCCCTGCAAAAGCCAGGGCATTCTGCACACTGGCATCAGGATGCTGCTTCCCCAGCACCCTGGGGTCAGGGGACTCTGCTCCGTGTTTGCCCTTCTCGTGCAGGGCTCAAACCCTTCTGCTGGGACAGCCATGTCCTCGTGCTGCCTCATCTGCATGAAACCACCCTGAAATACTGAAATTGATTTCCAGACTTGAGGTGGGCTTATAGAAAGATGGGGACAGACTTTTCAGCAGGGCCTGTTGTGGTAGGACTTGGGGTAATGGTTTTAAATTAAAAGGCAGAATATTTAAACTAGATGCAAGGAAAAATGTTTTACAATGAGGATGGTGAGACACTGGCACATCCACCAGAGAGGTGGTGGATGCCCCATCCCTGTAAACTTTGAAGGGCAGGTTGAATGGGGCTCTAAGCAACCTGATCTAGTTGGAGATATCACTGCTTATTGCAGGGGGCTTGACTAGATGACTTTTAAAGGTCCTTTCCAACCCAAATCAGTCTGTGGTTCAGTGAAAACAGAGTGCCTCATAAAGCAGCACTTCCCATGGGATTGAGGTCTCCTGCTTAGTACCTGAAGGCACAGCCATGTGGATCATTCAAAGCAATTTGGAGGAAGTCGGTTTAATTTTGGCACTGGCAGTGGAGCACTCTTGTATTGCTCCTGTTGGTAATTAAGAGAAAGCAAATCACAGGGGAGGACACTAAAAGTATTAATTAACAACACTTTCAATGAGAAAAAAGTTAGTAATTTTGGAAAGGTTGCTTTATGCCTGAAGAAAATACTTAAATAGGGTAATCACACTGTTGGGCACTTGACAAATGCACACTAATAAGTAAATAGGGCTATTGATTATGCATTTAGATAGTCACCAGATCCTCCATGCTCTTGCAGGCATGTCCCAGTTCTCCTGCCTCAAGTAGTGGAAAACACCCTTAATTCCAAGCATGCAGACAACCACGTTCACTCACTGGAAATTCCTGTGTGTTTCCCATCAGCTGGAGCACCCAGAACGTGACCCCAGGAGGCCACAGAGGCTGTTTGTGGCAGGCACACAGGGGAGCAGGTCCCCCTCCAGGGCTGCTCTCCAGGGGGATACAGCAGCCAAGTGCAGAGGACTGCTGCTGCAGTGGCAGGACCTGTCCCCAGAGCAGGCTGCTTTCTGGCCTTGCCAACATCCTGCCTTTGCCACAGCGCTCCCAAAACAGGCACCACTTCTCTAAAACCAGCAGAGAGAGAGGCAGCAACTTCACCAATAAAAAGGCTCACAGTTTCCATGGATGTTTGATCACCTTTTATCACAACACAAACCATGAGGCAATCTGCTTCAAGCAGAGGATATTTTCCCCTCTCCAAACAGACAATAATCCAATAAAAGAGCCCACTAGCAGGATCCTGGACAATGTGTGACACTGTGTTATTATCAGCATCCCATTGGTGTTTTGGCAAGGTACAGCCACGCTCAGCTGATCCTCCTGACAGCATTCAAAGGCACAGCTTTTTGGAGCCACAGCAGCTCCTCTGAGCTCCAATTGCCATGCAAATACCACCAGATTTTTAATATTATCATGACACCAGGTGTCCTGTTTCACATCAAATTATGTCCAGGCAAGTAAGAGAAATTCAGTTATTTACTCCATGCTGGTGGTATCTGAGCAAAATTTATTCTGACAGAGGTTTTAGAGTCATGCCTTTATGCTGACAGAGACTATGAAATAAAAAAAGCACCCAATAAATTCCTAAGACAGATGTATTCCAAAAAGTGCTGGACTGGGTCACTTTTCCTGTAAGAGTTTCAGCACTGATTAATTAAAGCACAGTTTGGCTTTAACTAGGAAAAGAGCATGTTTCTGCCCTTCCACACATGAACTCCCAAGAATGACACAACTGCTGCTTTTCTTTGGGATCCTGCCAGAAACAACCAGCTTTTAATGGCACATAAAATTTAACTTTTGGTAACAAAAAAATAGGTAAACAAATCACATTGGCAGGGGCAGAAAGCAAAAGTTAGGTACTCTGGAGCTTTTGGGGTCTTCCAGAGTCTTCCTTTTCTGGCCTCTGTTAATTACGTTTTTCTTTCACACTGACAATGCATTTTTCCATTGGAAAAAAAGGCTGCTTCTTTTGAGTCATCACTGCAGGAATTCTCCTGTTGTAGTGGGGTTCTCTCTGCCTGGCATTGGCGGCCACTGGCAGCCACCCCTTCCTCAGGGCAGGTCCTATCTCCCAGTGGTGGCATTGCAATACAAACACAGACATCCTATTAATAGCTAAACTGTAGACAAGTCCACATGTGGAATTTGCTTTCTGAAATTACAGATCCAACCAAGCCAGTCTTGAACCAGTAAAATTCAGTTGTGTTTCCTCTGACTCATAACTGTTTTTTTCAGAGAGGTTTTCAGCAAAATTTCTTCAGCAATTCCTGCGTTGTTGCCTGACTCATACTGAAACACCAAAATCATTATTAAAGTGAAATCATAGCAAAGGGAGTGTGAATACTTGGTGTTTATCAGTTCAAAAGGCTTTAAAAAACATGTTTTGCTATGAAACATGCTTTGTCCAGTAATTAAATACTGTATTATTTACAAAAGCAGACAAAAATCTGTCATATAAGACACAGAGGAAGTTTAGCACTAAGGGAAAAAAAATTAAATGTAAGGTTAATTTATTCTTCAATAAACCTTCATTTATCCTTCTGGCACATGTGTAATATTTGTGTTCAGCATCCCACCTGCTTTCAGTCTGAAGCCCAGTCCATGACAGCAGGAAAGAGGATGCTCAGTAAGTATGAGCTGTTCAGATGTCCCAGTATGAGCAGAGGTACAAAGTACACAGCTGTGAGCAGTGATTCCTGATTGTGGAGCAGAAATTCATGCAGAGGAGGGGGCAGAGGTGTCCTCACAGCCCCCCTGACAGTGCAAAGGGATGGGAGAGAGGAGCCAGGCTAGTTGGCAGGTCACTGAAGCCTCCACTGCTGAGGAAAACCTGCAAACCTGCTGTGGTTTGCTTCTGTCAGAGGGGAATCTGCTGCAGGAGGCTTGGTGGTATCGTGCAGGTGTCAGTCCACCACCCTCCCTGTGGGTTTGTAGCGTGGAAGCAACAGCCCTTTTCCTGATGGAATTCTGTGCCTGGGAATGGCCTGGCCCCAGCTGCACTGGGAGCCCCACCAACCCACCCTGGGCAGTGCCAAGAAGCTCAGATTCCTGTGAAGGTGGACCTCAAAGGTGGAAAAAAACGTTGCAACAACGACTTGTTTGCTTTTTGAATTAAAACTCAAACTGTTGCTGCAAAGGAAAGAACTAAAAGAAATCCCCCAAGTCTGGGAGCTCGTATTTACCTTCTTACCAGCTCTGCAGATACTTAATTTGAATGTTGCTTCATCTCCTGTCTCCCTCATGTATCATCACTAATTAAAGTACACACTCTGCATTTACCCAAAGGAGGATGTGGGAGGCAGAAGAGGCTCAATCTCATTTGCTGGTGCTGCTGTATTGCCTCTGCAGAGCCAAATGCAGGGAAACCAGGGTCCTGCTCAGAGCCTGGCAGCCACAGCACAGAGCTCTCCCTTCCCTGCTCCGAGTGATGGAAACCCCCAGTGTGTGAGTGGCCTTTGCAGGAGAAAGGGCCCAGTGAAAGAAGGGGCTATAACTCCCTGGGAACATGGGGTGAGCCTGCTGAGGGCAGGAGCTACACCTCAGTGTGGGCTCCTCTGCCCACACACCTCCTTTGGGCCTAGCTGAACAAGCCAGAGGAACTGTGCCAGTAGCAGCCCCACAGCTCTGGGATTTACTGCCTCCATGACCTCCAAATATTCCTACTAACTTCCAGCTCAAGTGAAATTCAAACAGAGCTTTATGCTTTATTTGGACACATCTTCCCCAGCCTGCATCCCAGGGACACCCCTCTCACATGTCCCCAGGCCATCCCCAAACACACATCCACTCACTCTCAGCAGCAAAATGACATTGCTGCCTTCTCCCCAGCTTCTGGTTCCAGGCTAGAAGACTGTGTCCTCCAGTATCCACTGCACCCCAGCTGCACCTGACCCCCAGCCCAGCCAAGATGTGGAGGTATTTTTGGCTGTGCTCTGCTCTGCAGCCACACTGGTCCTCATGCTCACAGCAGCCCCACCTGCCCCACAGTGCTACAGGTGGCACCAACCTGTAACAGGAAAAGGGAGACTTTAAAGCCTGAAAAGGCCAGGGAGGGAATTCAGACACTTTTAGGCTCAGAGTTTATCTATGCCTGAAAAGATTCAAGAGGATGGTGTCAGAGGAGGACACGCTGAACTCAGCGTGTTACACATTGGGACAAAGTCTTTCCCTTGTCCCCATCTGAAGTTCTAGTGCATGCTCTGCTCTACATGAGTGAAATGCATCCACGGCCATAAAAGCTATGGAAAAGCACTGCTGAGAACTTCTACAGCTCTGAATAATTAATTCACAGAACTATAAAAAGCTACAAGGGAATGAAATTTAGAAAAATCTAGTTTTAGGATAATTATAGTTCAAACCAAGAGAGCACTTGGACCCAAGACAAATGCATTAGTAGGACAACTGAGCATAGTGGATCAAATTCAGACTCGGCAGAACTGCATATTCTTGTAGACAGCTCCTCCTGGGGTGGATTCAGCCCAGGGAGAGAAGGCAGCCCCTACAGATAACTTGATGAAGTGAGTAGAAATCTAAAATAACACCTCTTAGCAGGGAAGGCATAAAAGAAAGGAGTACAATTGTTTCAGGTTAGCATTCATGCCCCAGGTGTTAACAGGGAGTGATATTTCTTGAAATATTTTGTTATATGCTAGTTTAACCTGTTTCCCTTCTGCCCTGCTTCCACTGCAATGTCTACTGTGTTACCACTGGTTCATAAAATCCCAGTTTGCTGGCAGACCATATAACATGTAGGCTTTTTTTCAAAGCCCTAGATGCTGGAATTCATGTGTTGCTTGCAGACACAGACCTTCAATTTCCTAACCAGTTATATTTCTAGTCCATATTTTTCATGGCAAGTTTGAAAACATTAACCCTGAGCCCTGAGTCACCAGCAAGCAAATACAGAAGTTTTCTTTCATCTTCATAAGTTTAAAGCCAGTCATTACTGTGCCCAGTTAGATGCTGAATCCCTGTGACTGCCCATTTAACTCACCCCTCTCAGGTAGGGAAACGTGGGATTTTTATGGTTTATGTGCTAACACATGGTCAGGCTGTGTTCTGGGCATGTTTTAATTGAGTGCTGGAGGAGCCAGTGTTAGGTGACTGGTTTATGGCAGATGCCATGCAATCCCAGTGCCTCAGCATGTCACAGGGCTCCACAAGACCCTGCACAGGATCCCCCAGACCAACTGTGCCTTACTTGTTTTCTGGTAAAAGAGCATACCCACAGAGAGGCAGGAGTTTATTGCTTTTTCTTAGTAACAGCAGCTGATCATCTGAGAATTCAGTTTTATGCAAGCCAGAAGTGGCAGGCAACTCAGAGACCAACAAGGAGTTTATCATTACTTCAGGGGAGTTGTTTTAATGTCCAGTGTCCTGTTTGGCACAAGACCAGGAATTTCCAGTCATACCTCCTGACTGAAGACATCTGTGAATTGGCAGAGAGGTCTGTCCCATGTCAGTTTTTGTTTCCACAAGTTCCCTGTTATGGCATTATTCATTACCAGTACAAAGTTACTGGGCACAGCCATAG
Organism: Notiomystis cincta; assembly: GCA_013398075.1. NCBI lineage: Eukaryota > Metazoa > Chordata > Aves > Passeriformes > Notiomystidae > Notiomystis > Notiomystis cincta. Next base: position 95,470 of record VZRX01016758.1, on the reverse strand, counting down.
CACACTATCAAACAAGGGCTCTTTTCATGGTGGTGAACTATGATTTTGTAGAGACTTCATTTATTAAGAGCATTGGCATCTTCCAAAGCAAAAGGCTCTTCTGTATGCCACTGCCATTCAAAATGCATAAGAGCATATGTATTATGAGCAGATATCTTCTCCTTCAACTGCAGGTGCAGGGGTTATTTGACACCACATGAAGCAACTGGAAAGAGGGAGCAAGCATTGCTGTATCAGTCAAAAATGCATCCAGCTCTGCTGTGGGGTTCCTGCTACACTGGGAACAAAATCCATTTCTCTGAAACTCAGCTCTTTAGAGCTCTAAAGTGGGTGGCAGGTAAAGCATCATGTATTTCCCTTGTGTCCAAAAACATTAGGGTCAATTGAAGAGAAGAGCATCTGCTGAGAGTTCAGATGATGAAGAAATGGAGAGTGTGCCTATCAGCTTATGGATAAAGCAAAGCAAGTGGGAGCTGTGGGCAGGATAAGGGCAGAATGACAATTCCAAGCAATGCTGACAAGATGGGGAAAAGGCCTGGGAAAAGGATGCGGTTCAGTGGAGACGCGTGTGAGGTAGGCAGGAACAATCAGCTGTGCAAACACAGCCTGGCTTCAGCTGCCAAAAAAAGAGATGAGAGGGTGGCTGGGGATTGCAGAGTGAACATGAATCAACAATGTCATGGTGCTGCACAGAACATAGATGTTCTAGTGTGGCTACAGTAGGAGTAGAGCCCATACAATGGGAAATTGCTCTTCCACACCAGACAGAATGATGTGCTGTGGCTTGAGGAGTGGAGCTTGCAGAGAGCCCAGCTGCAAGCAGGGGTGGAAAACACCCCAGGAGCACAGGCTGACTGAATAGGGGTTTAGCCTGAATATGTGAAGCCTGAAGGGAAAGGTAATCCTTCATCTATGTAAAATGTTGACATAAATGGATGTCTACCATAAACAGGAGCAAGGAGCTTGAATTAAAGCAGGAAAAATTCAGAGCATGCATGGGGAAAAAAATCCTGCAGGTAAGGACAGCAGTTAGGGAGATTGAAATTTCCCTCATCCTACAGACAGGTCAGACAGGGGGTGGTTAGAAATGATAAAGTAGTACAACCTGCCTTGAGGCTGGAGAAAAAATTAAATGAGCCCTTGTGACTCTTTCTAGCATGTTTTTCTGTGATTTATCAGAGGATTTACAGCTGCAGTTTTCTGCATTTTGATGGTTTAAAAATGCAGTTCCACTGGCCAACACTGCAGTGGAGATGCCAGGAGAAAGTGGAAGCCCTCCTGCCTAAGCACAGTGACACCTCACCACTCTTGGAGCAAAGCCCCCATGAAGTCGCTAGCAGGCTTTGCTCTGATCTCCTCTGGAACTGAGAAAGTAATACTCACCTTTTCTCTCTGTTTTTGTGGAGCCAAAGTGTTAACAACAAATTACAGATGGGGCAAAATAAGAGCAGTGTTTCTGTTCAGCTTCCATGTTGTTTAACCCTTCTTTCTTCCATCATTTCTTGTCAATCTCTAAGTCTCTTCAAAGTCAAGATTAAAGAAAACGCCCTCAAATTCCTGTTCTGGAAATCTCAATGCCAAGCTGTTCACTTTTGTGAATTTGTTCTGATTTTGCAGTAGAAATTATCCACAAATTGAGATTTAGGTGGCCTTTCAGTCTCCCAGAAGCTATTATGAATGTATTGGCTCAGGTCTAGTTCCTTCATTTGCTAATTTGGAGGGAAGGAGCCTCTTGCTGCATAATAGTATGGTGGGTTCCAGGGAAGGACAAAGCATCCCAAAAGGTGCTTCCCCCTTCACAGATACACACCTCAAAAGGACAAGGGAGAGTGGTCAGAGATGCAGCAAGGGAATCAAGCAAGACATTTTCACAATGGGAATGAATAGTCCAGCATGGGACGTGTTACCCAGGGAAGCAACGTTTTCTCCATCCTAGAGTTTCAAAATTCAGTGGAATGAGGGTGTGGACAATCTCAGCTAACACTGAAGTTGGTCATACTGTGATCAGAGGACTGTTCTATGAGTTAAACCAGAAACTTCCTAAGTGCCAGCAGGATTTCCCATACTTTTTATACCTAGAACATACTTTGCCCTGTTCTTAAGTTGCCAATGGTTAGGGTGAGCCTCCAGGCTGCCCCAGTCGTACCCAGTGCCACCGAGCAGCTGGCCCAGCACTCACATCCCACCCCTCATCTCTCCTTGTCTCACTTCTCCTGCTGGATTCTGTCTGGAGGCTTGTTAATAAAGACAAATATCTCATCTTGCTTTGTTTCATGATAACAGAATAGATACATATAACAATATAGTCTTTAAAGTAAAATTTAAAGAAAAGAAAAATGAACACCCTTTCTTTCATTGCTGCGCCACTGCAGCACGGGAGAGAACAATTTATGCCAACTGCTCTCACTTTCTCATAGCATTTTTTGTGGTTTTAGGGCCAAATGTCAGGCAGAGAAGACACACCATAGCAGTAATGGCTGTAGTCAGAACAATTTCAAAATGCACTTTGCAAATACTGAAAAGCATTCTCCCTATCTGAAAGAAGAAAAAAAAAAAAAAAAAGTGAAAATCACCAGTGTGTTACTCAGATCAAAATGAGCACACATTTTTATGTAGGCTTTGCTTACAACTGCACCAAACAGTTTTTGCTTTCTCTGTATCTGCTGGATGCCTACTACAGGTCACCAGGAAGGGCAGAAGCCATTTTGACTTGCAGAGTGATTTGGAAAAATAGGGCTATTAGGAGATGACTGCCTTGTAACCAAGCCAATTTTAGTGCAGCTCTGGAAGCTCTACACTGGTGCAACCATGACAGTATACGTCAGGAAACTACCCTGTCTTCTTGCAACATTTTTCTGCCTATTAGCTAGACAATAAATTTTTAGGAGTATTCCATTTCTTTGCACAGAGGTCAGATATCTAAAGCCAGGATGATGTTTAAAACCAGCACAGCGACTTGTTGGTTAAAGCACTACAAATGTGAGCAAAATGAACGTACCTTTACACCCACCATTGTAAGGGAACAGGCAGGGCTGGCAGGGCTTCCATCACCTCCACAGTGTGGCTCTCCTGGAAGAGGGTGCTGAGTCGTAGGTGGTGCTGAAAGAGCCTTTCCAGGGGCTTGCTTAGGCAAAGGATGGACGAGACAATCGATCTGCTTGAATTTAAAAAGACAGATTTATGGAGAATAATTGCCTTCTAACTTGGCAGACAATGTGTACTGCCTTGAAGGGACTCACAGCTGTGTCCTGTTCTCATGGAGTTAACTGGGCTTGGAGAAAAACATTTGATCTATTCTTCCTTCCTTAATTCAACATAGCTGAGAATCTCCCAGGATATTTCTATTTGAATTGCAGCAGGCTTTCCATTTTGATGTGCTGGCAGTGAATATCTGTCACACTGATGGCATTTTCTACATGGAAAGTATCACCAACACTTTCAGTAGACAGTAGCACATACATCACCCAAATGGCTGACTGTGTTGTAGGAAAGCAAGATGGGCTACCTTAGATTATTAATGCAGGTTGCCTTGAGCAACATGAGTTTTACAGCCAGATTCCCAGATTTTGTACCATTTCTGAGCTAGATTGACAGCTCTGGCATTTAGCTTCATTTAGAGCTAAGCCACAAATTAAATACATAACAAATAGATCAGGCAGCAGCACCACTCATGTTCATAACAACCTTCCAAACTTCATCCATCATTTCCTGCAACTCTGTGCAAAGATGTCTGGCTCTCACCTTTTAAAAAGACAGATTTTTCATTTTTAAATTTCATATTTGCTCAGTGCTTGAACACAGCTGGAAAATTCCTGCATAACCTTCTTCCCAGGGAAGAGGAGGAGGTAAAATCCCCTGCAGGAGATCTTGAAAAGTGACCACAGAATTAAATGAGTAATACAAAAACCATGAGCCTAGAAGAAGAAAGAAAAGTAAATTTCATCTCCAAACTGAAGCCTTTTTTCCTTCTCTCTTTTTTTTTTCCTTCTGGAGGCACAATGCTGCTTCATTAGGCCTATGTTGATGCTATCAGCACTGAAACCAGCATTTATAGAAATATGATGCAGCCACCAGGAGAACCAGTTTGCAAACCCTCTCAAGTGTTACCTATCTGCCCTGACTCAGACTCTGAAGCTCATAATTTATATTGCTTTACTTATATGAAGAACATGAGTGAGGTTGTAGAATCATATTTCCAAGGTAGAACATTAGTACTCACAGAAAAGCCTGTCCCATGGAAACAGTCTTCAGGAAAGCATTACTTAGGGATCAATCCTAAGTTCTCTGGCTATGTTAAGCACATTATTTCTTCACTGAAAATGAGTCTTAAGGCTGGTTTCTCTAATGCAGACCTTTGCAAGGCAAGACAAAGCCCATTGTGTTACACATGATGTCTGTAAGGCTCTGTTGGATGTAGAGGGACCAAGACATTGCCCAGGTCCATGTTAGGACTGGTTCATGCCAACTTCTCCCTTCACTCTGCAGGAAGGAAACCCTGAGCTTGGTCCCAGCCTGGGGACTGAGACTCAAGGGGACAGGGCCAAGGAACTGCCCTGTTTTAGTCTCCATCCCAGTGCAGGTGAGGCAGCACTCAATATGAAATTTACATTAATATATTGTTAACATTAAATTGTTGAGTTATATGTTTCTGCTAAATCCCGTATTTGAGAGTTTTGAAACCTGCCCAGTTTTCAAAGTAAGACCACAACACACTTTGTATTGATATGGTGATCAAAAAGGGCATTTAGGCCATCTCTGCCAGAAAAGCATTGCCCTGGAGGGAAACTTTTCAGTCTTGCTTGAAATATCCCTTCATTTCCCTGAGAGGCCATCCAAAGGTCTGTTTCATGACCTGCATATTCATTTTCTTCTGGCACTTACAAGACATGCATATGCTAAATGCATGCAGATCTCAAACAAGGCTTCAGGAAATATTTCCAAATGAGTAAATTCAATTAACTGTTTGCTCTTCCAAATTAATTTTTTTTTTCCTAGCAGTCTACAAACAGCCTTTCAGTGACCATGGGATGGTTCATATTGCATCCCACCAAGGTGGTCAAACTCAGGATGTAATTGGCAGCACAGGGAGGTTCCTTCCCAGTACAAATGTCATAGCTGCACTCAAGAGAGGTCTGAGAGCCAGCAGCCCCTCAGCTGCTGCTCTGGGGGGCTGCTGACACTGCTCAGTGGTCTCCTGGCCCTCGTTCCCCAGTGAGGGTGCCCCTGATCTCCCTGCAAGGCGAATTATTGTTCACAAAAGCCTCCTCAGCTGGACTCAAGAGCACTGATCTCGTATTGGAAATGTATCGCCCTTGCAAACGTTGCCTCCAAAAAAAACTTTGCAGAGATTCAAGGCTGCTTCTTCAAACCAAGTCATTCACAACTGAAATACCTCTGCTCACATCTCCCTGGCACTGAATGGAAGCACAAGGCACCCCACACACACACCCCCATCCTCCTTCCTTCATGACTCTGCTGCATCCCTCACTTCTTTGCCAGCTTTTCACTTCTTCTCCCAGCCAAGGTCTCACACTCACTCTGTGCTCCAGCTGCAGGACTGTCACTTTCCTGTGATCAATGCCCTGTGGCTACCCACTAATTTTAATACCTGCCTTGTCCTTTAATTATGTCTCTACATCAGCCCTGCTCAAATGCTGTCAACCCTTCACAGTGCTTTCCTCGAGGAGAAAAGCAGACCCTTAACCCAGATGGCAATAAATGCTAGGGTTCACCATATATGGTGAATGGATCACTTCAGGTTTAGCATAGAAACACACAGAGCTCTATTTTCTGCTGTCAGGGTTAATACAAAAGGTATTAAATTCAGTATCTCCTGTCTCCTGTACTTCTCTCCCTCGAAGTGTCACGCATCCTGCAGTATGATGTGCTCTGCCAATCTGTCCCAGTTCTCTTGATGAAGCTTGGAAAAGCAATTCACTCCTTGGCTGGTATTATATAAGACATTAGAGTGTTCTGAAACATGTCTGCCAGCATTTTGATGGTATTGTTCAAACGCCACCACTAGTGACTAGTCTGCCTAATGTGGCAGCAGTGCTCCTCCGTGGTGACTTGTCCCACACAGTGACTGAGCAGACCTTGCACTGGGATGTCTCAGAGCTTTTCTGCTTCCCTCTGATGCACCAGCCTGTCATCTCTCGTGTGTATGAGGCACCTCAATCACCTCTATGCTCCATCCCAAGGCAGCCCTTGCCCTACTGGGCTGCTTTGATCTGTGAATCCCTTCAAACCCAGCTTATGGAGTTGACAGCCAACCCTTGCCTTCTATGTAGGAGGACATTCACATTTTACTTGCTCTTATTTCCAGCCCCTTTGTTGGGGAAGATGCTGAAGAAACTCACCCCTCCTGAATTTGCTCTTAGATTGATTACAAGCCCACCTGCCTCCCCACCATCTTCTCTTGCTTCATATCCCAGCCCCTTGCTGTGCTGTTTTGCCCTGCTCCTATTCCTGCCATCCAGATTACCCTGTCCATCTCTACATCTGCTCTCCACTCACTAGTCTGTCTCCACCTGCTTTTCACAGCTTTTGCTTGAGCTGCAAGTGTGGCATTTCCTCATCCTTGGCTCCAGTGCCCAGTTGCAGAGGAAGAGCTCCTGAGACAGTGCTGGGCTGGGGCCTTCAGTCCGGAGATGAAATCATCTGAGAACTCACCCACAGCACCATATATCTAAAGTGTAAGGGAAACACTGACTTTCTTTTTTTTCAGAGGTTTATGTCTTGGCCAGATTTGAGGAGAGGGAGAAATGAAAACTGATCCAGTTGCAAATCAAACCCTCCTACTGAGCTTCATTTCCTGCTCTGAAATGAGGCACTGCAGTTCAGGCTAAAGAGCTCCAAGAATTCTGACTTAAGGAAATTAAACTGGTTTGTGTCAGACTTTTTCCAAATTTGATGGATCAAATTTGCTGAAGCTTGCAAAGCCACCAACCCCTGGGATAGGTAGTATAATGTGTAATTTATTTGGATTCAACCTTATTTGACAAGGCAGAATCAACTGAAGACAGGAGTTGAGAATGGAAAATGTTTAGTAATTCTAAATTCACACAGCTGTGCAAATTTAAATGTTCTTTACCTCCAAGGGTCTGGGAACACAGAGAAAAGGTAATGTAATACAAGTTACTGGTAATAATCTTTGTATTTAGTAACATAAAAGATTAGACACTAAACAAGGTTTATCTCAAGTGCACTAAAAAAAAGTCAAATTTTGTTGCAAGCAGTCATCTTCAGCCCCTCCTAAAAGCCCAATTACAGTTTCTGAAAGACAAAAAATGCAAGATTGAGTTAGAAGCTGATGGAAGACCTTCCATGGTCGTGTGTTACAGCTCCAGGATCCCATGCTCAGTTACCCATAAAAGGTGTTTCTCTGTATTACCCTGCACCATACTGCAGAACATGACATTTTCAAGTCATTTGAGCCTTCCATGGCTTTAGAGTTTAACCTCATTTAGAAGGGGGGTCTTGCCTCAAAACAAAGCTGACGTTTTTTCTCATTTGTTGATGGTAATTACATGTTTACCCAGCATTCAACAGAGCAGACACCCAAAATTTGCCCTCTGAATGTTACAACAATATGAATCAACAATATTACTGCTCTGTCACCAGCACAGCTTTTGCCCAGATCTCTGTTTCCCTCTCCACAGCTCACATAAGCAGGTGCCATTAGTGTCCCTCCAACAGCTGCACTCTGGCTCCATTCCCACCCATCCCCAATGCCACAGGATGCTCTTCCCAGCCCAGTCCTCTTTCACATGTGCAGAGACAATGGTCTCTGAACAAGGGTGGGAGCTCTGTCTTCCACTCAGTCAGTACCTGCAGCTCCTTTCCAGAGGAGCCTGGGGCATTGGCTTTTCAGGATTTTGGGGATCTACTCTCCCCATCTGTCTATGGTAAATGAGGAAAACCCAGTAGCTCTGGGTTAGAGATCTGCTAGACCTTGTTCCAGCTCTTTATGCAAACCTTTCTCCTTGCAGATCACAAGTTGCTGGACCATCCCCAAATGCACGTGCCCAAGCTCACTCTGAAGCTCTTTGCACAGCACAGCCCCAGGGCAGGCAGCTCCATCCCACCACCCTCATCCTCAGCCACGTGGGCTTTCTCCAGCTGCTGTCACAGCCTTGCACAGGACTCCAGCACAGCAGAGGCCCCTTTGCCACTCCCCCTTCACAGCTGCATCCTTACTGACACCACTGTGGAGCGTGGAGGTGTTTCCCTCTGTGACAATAAACCCTTGTGGACACCCCCCTTCAGACAGCCAAGCAGGGCCAGCTGCAGGAGGCCTCTTGCAGACCCTCAGGGAGTTATCAAACCTGCACAGCGTGACTGCAATACCTACACAGCACATTAGCCACATCTTCCACTGCACAAATTTTAACACAGAGAGCCAGAGAGCATCTCCAGTCATTTGCTGCAAAGAATGACACAAATTTCACAGAGAAAATACAAGTCTCAGTAACTCAGAAGAAAATATGCTCTTTCAAGACTCCATACATATATCTTCTCACATTATGTAAAATTAATTTCCGTATCAGACAAAGCCAAAGAATTATTAGGATGAAAGGTCACTTAAAATGATCTGTGTTACTGATTTTATCAGCCACTACTTACAGCTTTAAAAAAGTCAATGCCATCTAATAGTGTCCATATTTCATCTGTTGAGAAATCTAATACTCTCAGAAAGGAAGCAATATCAGACTGCATGGTCAGTCTTATGTGGAAGAGAAATATAATTCTGAGAAACAATAAGAGAAAGAAAATCGTGGAACCCAGCTAATATGCTGCATTTATACCCAGAAAGGAGAGGAGGAAAGAGAGAAGAAACAAAATTATTGTGATGAATAGTGAGAACATCTTACAAATAATGCAGATGCCAACATAAGATATCCATTATTTCTGGAGTTGGTAATGAAAGAGATGAAGATTAGTGCAATGTCACTCCAGTGTGATGAGAGCACTGTCAATCCTGTCAATAATCCAGTTACAGAGGGGTGTGTGTATGCAGAAGGTATCAATTTCTGAAACTCAGGAGTGCAACAGTAGATGTGTCATATTAACATCTCTTTTCCTCAAATTTTATGTTGTGCACCTCCACCCATGTGCTGCTGTTGCCCCCCTGGTAGCATCCAGATGCCCTGACTTGGGGTCCTGTTGTGTGAGAAGCTGTAGTTTCAGCTGGCAAAGGCTGTGGCTGCTCCCAGAAGGTACCAACACATGGGTGAAGGGCAGGCAGAGACACACAGTGTCTGAAAAAGAATCCTGAAAAAGGAGCTTTCCTTTTGTTCGTTCAAACATAGCCATAAATGCAAGCACAAGGAAACCTAACTAGATTTATCTAATAGCAGTGAAAATCTCCCCAAGAGATAATCTTGCCTCTCAACTGGCAGCATTTGTGGCAGAGCTTGCTTACTCCCTCACCCAGTCCAAGGTGAGATCATGCACAGTTCCCTGAAGTGTATCAGGTGGCAATAAAAGCAGAGTAACAGAGGTGCTCCTGCCTCCTGTCAAAAGGAGTGCAGCTATGGCACATCAGGGCATCGTACATGGAAAGACAGAGCCTGTTCCTGCCCTGAGGGAGGTGAGCTCAGTACTGGGCACTGAGCTGCCTGCCTGGCTGGCTCCCAGCTGCTGTGGCAGGTACACCTGAGGCTTGATCCACCCCTGCAAAGCCCTTCACCTCCTCACCACAGGGGCCAAGCCATGTGCAGTGTGGCCAGCCTGGTCCCTGTCCCCTCCCTGTCCCCTCCCTGCCACCAGCTGCCAGGGCTGGGAGAGCTGGGCACAGGAGGTGTTTCCAGCAGTGCTCCCACCACATCTGGGATTCCACCTGTCCCCACACCACATCTGGGATTCCACCTGTCCCCACACCACATCTGGGATTCCACCTGTCCCCACACCACAGCTGGGGTTCCACCTGTCCCCACACCACAGCTGGGGTTCCACCTGTCCCCACATTCATTTACACATCCTCATGCACTTGCAATTATCCCTCCCTCTGCCTGCTGGGGCTGTCCCCAGGGAAGGGCATGGTTCTTTCTGAACTGCTCAAAGCCACACACACTGGCAGAACCTGGGCAGAAGTCTGGTCCTTTCCTCTTATTTTAGTGCTCCTGGTTTGCATTAAGAGATACTTTTTTCTCCTCCTCATTTCATATTTTTAAAAAATCATCTTTGCCAGTGTTCTGGCTGCCTGAGCTATTGCAGGAGCACTGCATTAACTCTGGAGCAAAGCTACCAACACAAGGCTTGTTTTGAAGCTGGTAACACCATTACAGGTATTTTGCTTTGGCAAGTTTAGTACATGAGATTTCAACATTTAACACCCTTCCTTCACATTATAGTTCTATTCATATTTTCTTTGCTTAAAAGGTAATTTTTTTGTTTGTTTTTACATTTTTAATTTGCTTTTTAAGAGAAGCTCCCTCTCTTTAATCTGATCCATCCACAAAAATACCACAGTCAAAAGAAATCTGCCTGATTGTACTACATCACTGATTTGGGGTGAGAACATCTGCTCTCAAGCTCTGCCTCAAATCAGCAACTGAGATACTATCTCCCTAATGAGGCAGTCTCTTATATTTTGCTTTAAAAAGTCAAATGTGATAAAAAAAGTCAGCTGACTCCCTGAAACTTTAAAATTATTATCTATATATGCATCTTATGATCAAATCTAATGTGTCTTATCTGAATGTTTACCACAGTGCCTTGTTATTCCCCCTTAAATCTAGTTAGGAATGTTATTCACAATTGTTATTTTAATAGGAACCCACTCCTAGAATTACCTGTCTGATCAGGACTTCTGTTCAGTGGATGAATTTCATGGTCTTACAGAATTAGGCCTTACATTATCACAATTATGTGCAGAAATTACATGACCTTGTTTTGTATTTCCCTGACATGAAATTTTGTGTTTCCTATTAGTTCCAGATTTTTATCTGATAGCACAGTGATAATCTCTTCCTGAACACCAAATATAGTACTTGGCAATTAGAGACTCAGAAAAGAAGCAATTATTTTGCTTACAATGCTTTATGAATTAAGTTCACAAAGGTTAAGACAGAGGTGTCAGCTGTTCTCCATACAATCTGATATTTGCATGTTAATTGAATCCTCCTCCAAGAAGGCCACCCTGTTTAGCTCATCAGAGAAGAAGCAAGAAAGCTAATTCATACCTCAGAGGGGGGAGATGAAGAAGGGCAGCCATCACCAAAACGAACAATTACCAAAATGAGCAATTACCACATTTCTTGTATATTAGAGGTAAAACACACACATGTGCATAAACAAGGCTCAGTCCATGGCTGCTGTCAATGGGCCTCCTTGCAGTCAGTGGGGTTATGTGGATTTGTGCTGGCTGAGAATCAAATCTGTGCTGAAAGAGCCCAGGAGGAGCCTATGGAAATGAAGGAAGTTCTTAGTGCCAGCCCTCACCCAGCAGAGGCTGCAGCATTTGATGGCCATTTGCATGTCACTACCAAGGTCCCTAAAAATAAAAATTTGCCCAAGTTCAGGGTGTCAGAGGCATTCCCAAGAAGGGAATACCTGTTTTTGTTCTGTGTAATCAATGACAAAGTTTGCTGGAATAGCTGCTAAATTGCACCAAGATTTATCAGCATATACTCACATACCCAGCCATTTGCCTTTATTTTAACCCATTGCCATAAACCCATATTGTGTGTGACTCTCTGGCTCTAATGGTATCTTGCTCACAGACTTGGAAGCAAGATTATGAGATTATTTTAGTTCCATTGTTTGCTGAGCTGCCAGATTACCCAGGAATGCTGAAGGACACCTACAGTGGCAGCTCTCTCCTACAGGGTGGACTCCGGCCACTTGTAATTTTCATCAGTTTCAATAAATTCTGTCAACTGAAGATTGAAACAAGTTAATTTTATTCATATCTTGCATAAGTTACTTAAAAAAAAAAAGTCATTCTTATTTTCTAATATTCACCAGGATACGACATTTTAAAACTCAATAAGAGATTGAGATACATGAGGTACTATCTGAGGACTGATGGAAAAAATTTACCTATATGTCTGGCTTGTAAATTTTTATTGTAGCTCATAATTTCCTATTTTTAAATATAAATTGAAGATTTGTTCTTTGCATGTGACTTTTTTTCCCTAGGTAATTTGGATGAAGTTTTTTGGTATAAAAATACAGATACAAAGCACAATAGCAACTTGAAAAAGAAAACCAAACAACAATTATTTTGGTTGTATAGTCCTTAAATCCTTACTGAAACATGATTGCTATTGAAAAAGTTTCTTATTTATTAGCAGAGGTATTTTCTGTGGTAAATGAATATGGCCATCAGTAACCACAGGGTCTGTCAAGACATTGAAACCATTAAAACTGCTCTCCTCACATCCCACTTCTATGAGAATGCAGAAATATCACACTTGTTTTTTTCTATTTTGAAACAGCTTTTTAGCTTTCAATTAACTTGTCTTTGAGCTCAACTAGATGAACATGCTGAAACAAAAACCCCACTGAATTCCTGCTGAGATGAAATAGCTGTGAAATTGTCTTATTTTGACAAAAAAGCCCCCTTCTTTTAGGTGCTTGTGTGGTGACTTTTATGAGCTTTATGATTTTTCTTTTTCTAGCTTTAAAAATAAGCAATGTCACCCTTAAATAGTCTATTTCATTTATATCAACCTAAATTCTCAGCTATTATAGCAAGTTCTGCTTTAATAGAATTGTCATAATTTCATATCTCAAAACAGATCTTCTGTTTCATTATTTGCTTCTTACAAAAATCTGGTTTAAATAAATATGTTCTGTTTTTTCAAGCAACATAGTTTTCTATAATGGTAAATTAAATTCATTGTGGATAAATAGACAAGAGAAGAGCAGCTCTTGCTTTACTTCCATGATAGTTGTTTCTGAACAATCTATTACTACTCAGGAAAAGGATGCTGAAGTTATAATAGATGTAATGAGCTGAAAAAAGCTTGAATAATGATATAAAAAAATGTTGCTGCTGACACAGAGTTATTTAGAACAAAAAAACTTGAAGAATTTCAGAAGGACCTCACTGAGCAGTACTTGGGCAGCAAGCTGGTGGGTAATTAATGGAAAAATACATAGTGGCACACATGGAAAAAATTCTAATCCTGCCTAAGATGAATTTTAAATTATTTTTTCCATATGGCAAATAGATGGGATAGCTTTTGAAACATTTGACACAGTCACAGTTAGAAGCAGTGATCATAAAAATAAGGAGAGAAGCAAAGAACAGTAAAGAAATTGTCCTAGTGGGGCTGGAGCCATGCAGAGAACACCTCCAGGTCACAGTGTTGGGTCAGGTGTCCTCCACCTCCAGCAGCATTGATGAGCTGGGAGGGCAGTGAAGGTTCAGGACACTGGTCATCTTCTGGTCAGTGAGACAACAGATCAGAGGCACCACAGAGGACTCCAAAGTCCAGGTGGGACAGAGAAGGCAAGAAGGATGATAATTTCTCAGCCTGTCTCCTATCAGGTTTATTTAATGCTTTCCAGCTGGACAAAATTTTGAGAGTGCAGAAAAAACCTGATTATGCAACACCTCCAGAGCTCCTTGCCATGGGTTACTTGTGGGTGCAAAAAACAGAGTGACACAAAGCTGGAGGAGGACAGGAGCCCACTGAAGAGTATCAACCTGGAGAGATACCACCTGTGCCTCCCAACAGATGGGAGGTGCAGATGGAAAGAAGGTGTGAACGTGTTGCCACACACTCACTCTCCTGCTTCACTCTTCTATAACTTTGAAAATAACCATGTTTCTGGGAAGGGCTGGATCATCACCTAGGCAGGTTTATGGTCTTGAGCAATTCCTTGTGCCTGAAAACGTAACCTATATTATGCTATTATTTGTCATGTTTTACCAGGCAAATCCATTCTCTAAGTATGATACCAGCATCATGCAGATGCTGGTGACATCTCAGAAATTAGATAGGAAATACTTCTAATGGAGAAGCAAGCAATGTTTACTTTTCATTTCTATTTAATATGTTTAATTCTGGTATTGCAGATAACAAAGTCTGTGAAGGTGCTTAAGCATTTGCAATTCCTGAATGATTTCAGAAAGTAATCAGAAAACTGAATATATTAATCTGATTGCTGCAATAGAAAGAAAAGGTTCAGTTATCAAATAAGTCATAAAAGATTCAAGCATCCTTGACCACTGCCTGCCTCCCTCGCACAAAACACATTTTAGTATCTCCGTGGATCAGAAAATAACCCTGATGCTCAGCATCCAAAAGGGACCTCTACAACTTGACTGGAACTCTACCCACATATGTTATTTAAATTTCCAAGCCAACAGCAACTTAGAAGGAACTTAAAAAAACAGAAACCTGACACTGCCTTTCAACTACCCAGGCATTAATATTGACCAAATGGGCATCAGTGCATGAGAGGAGCTTTTAGCCATAGGAACATAACCCAGCAATTTTATCGTGGGTTTGCATCTTTAAATTAGTGAGCTATTTCTACACCTTACCACAGCAAGCACTGGGACACTTGGCTGCTTAAGGATTTGTAGAGGTGTAAGTGTAGCTGGAGACACGAGATCTTTCATGTCTAGGTCTCATTATTTTTAAAGAAAGTTACAACCTCGTCTTGAGTGACAGAAGTGTCTTCATCCAGCCTCTTGGGACAGTGTGGCAGCAGCAGCCCTCGCTGTCTCCAGCTGCAGTGGCCTGTGGAGGAAGGCTGGGAAGGCTGCCAAAGCCTGCAGCTGTTTGCTGGATGTGACAAGGGGGCATGATGGGCAGAGGTCAGCCAAAGGTGGCAAAGACAGAGGGTAAGGCACAAAAAGGAGTGCCTCAGTTTTTTCTGGTCCAACATCTCATTCACAATGTTAACAATATCACCAGGCTCATATTTAGCCCTTTGCTTCATCAATTCTCAAGCACTTTGTGTAGAGAGGCAGAGCCACCTCTCCTCCAGCCCATTTTCTGCCAGCACATTGCACCACCCTGCACCACCCAGGCATTCTTCACATCTTACTTTCTTAAAGACTTGTGCTAAGAACATCTTCCAGGAAAAAAAACAGTATTTATCCAGCAGGTTTCAAGAGCCAAAAGGTTCCCGATTTAAGTCTTCCCAAGCGTTTCCCTCCACACAAAATCAGTGTTTTGCTGTCAGGGAAACAGACAACTGAGCACTGATCTCTGCACTTTGGTCTGAAAAACAAGAAGCACTTGCCTGAAAGCAATTCAGATGGACTAGGCTGTCTACCATTGGACACAGTTCAGATGTTAATAATGTGGGGGTTCCCAGATGGGAAGGAAAAGAAAACATTTCCTCCCCCATCTTTGCCATGACCTTGCTTTCCTGGGAGTTTGGGAAAAGGGCCCTGGGACAGTTGGGATGTGAGTGAGCTGGTGTATGTGGCCCCCCAAGGAGAGCAGGAAAGGGATATTCATGGCATACCCAGTCCCAGAACAGGAGCCAAACAGCTGAGTGATACCTCAGGAAGCTGCAGAGCAGCCAGATTGAGGAGGGATTTCCCAGGTAGGCCAGCAAAGAGTCATTCAGAGAAGCCTTTGCATGAAACCAGATGGCCCTAAAGAGTCCCCATCCGTGGGACCATGCCAGGAGAGCTGACCCAAACATGCAGACAGATAACCCCAGCCCAGGAAACTGCTTCCTGGCTCCAGACCAATTTTTCTTAGTTAAATCTAGGTTGGCAGAATCCATCAAACCAGATCCTTGACCAGACAAAGGTCACTTATGTCCCAAGAGTACTGTGCACATGCTATAGTGAAAACAGGTGCTGTTTACATCATTATTAAAAACTTGATCATTGTCAACAAACCTGATTAGCAAAAAAAAAAAAAAAACAAAACCAAAGCAACTAAAATATTACAGGTAGAAAAAATGCTTTTCTGGGGATATTTTTGAAAATGCTGGTGCTGTAACAACAAGACCCTCATCCAGGAGCCTTCAGCATCTTTCCTGTTGTCAGTGAAACATTCCCACCTTTGAAAGAATTTCAGGCAGCCATGATCAACCCCGCCACCAGCCGTGGCTGAGAATGGATGTTTGGGAACCCATCTTCAAACCTGGCTGAAAACCAGCGTGGGGTGCAGTGGAGCCAGTGGATTTGACTGTTCTTCATCTTGCAGAATTGGACTCCCACTGACAGCGAATTTGATAGATTGCCAACAAAAGTGGAGTCATCCCAGCTCTCTGCATATCATTTGAATTCCATAAGGCCTGCTTCTTTCAGTAATGACAGTCAGCAATGGCAGGGTAGCTCTGAAATATTGAATGATTACAAGAAATATTTTGATCCACAAAATACCTTTCATCCAAAAGGGCCATTATAATTAAAATTATCATGAAATTACAATCTAGCCTATAGCACCATAGCCTTGGTTTGTTCTGCACTTTAAAGCCCCAATGAAGTTCTTGAAGGAAATAGTGATTCACAACCCTCATTTACTACTTCTGTGCCAGAATTTTACTAATAATTAATAGTATTACTGTAGCAGTGTCCTATTATACAAATTATTTCACATGCACAGAAGAACACGCTTGCCAGCTTTGGCAAATAAGAAGCAAAGGATTCGAATCCCATAGAGAAAATTTAGATCCAAATGCTTAAGTCATGCTGAAGTTAGCCAGAAATTATCATTACAAATGGAGTCAGGCATATAAAGTTATCTTTAGTGACATAGACCTACCTTAGAAAGAAAAGTCTGTGCCAAAGATAGGAACTGATGTCTCTGATTTAAGTCCAAGGTTTTAAGGACTTGGCAGCACAAGCCCCCAGCACAAGAGGCACTTGGTGCTTATTTGATCAGAAAAGTTCACCCTTTCCTTCCTGGGGTAGAAGCTCCAGGTTTAGTCCCTGATGTTCCCATCTGCTGCTAGAGCAGCCAAGCCCAGGGGCTTTAACAATATCATGGAAGCAGCAGGGACACCCAGGAGCTGGCCCAGGTTGACTTTTCATTCCAAAGGCAGTCCTAGGGATCAAGCTGACACAGCCTGGCTTGCTAAATAACACAAGGAAGTTGTTGCTTATTTGGAGAATAAGAATATGGAAAAAAAATTATTTGCTTCCACTGAGATTATTTTTGTATCCCAAGTCCCAAAGAGAAGTCCTGTCACTTTGCAAGGATGGAGAATAAATAGAAACAGAGAAGCAGAGGAAAGAATTCAACATGTACAAACTGGGGTAGGATCCAGGGAGGCAAAAGAGCTGAAGAATTTTGGGAAGGTCAGTGAGATTTTTAGTGTGGAACATCACAACTGAAGGAACTCCCACTGGACATGGGAAAAGCCATTGAAGCTGTTACTGTGACTGGCAGTGTTTAGTGGGAGCAGTGCACATATGAATATCACCGTATATATGAAAAATATGCCAGGATTTAGCTCTATTGGGAAGAAGTGAGGAAGAAGCTGGGTAATTTCATTACTTTAGGGATCTTCTATCTCTCATTATACCAAGGCATGCACTAGTAAAGCATTCACTGTGAATAAAACTTATTTCATCCAAATTAAAAATAAAAAATAAAATCCTGTAAACCCTCCATAGTTTGCTATATAAGAACCTGCCTATTTTATGATCTGGGCTTTATTTTGGCAAGTGCTGAATTCAAGAGTTATGCTGATGTAGAAACCTTAACCAGTTTAATTTTCCTGTGAGTTGGAGGATCTTTGATACAGCATGTCTGCATTAAGAACACTGTTATTATATTTTGCCTCCAACTTAATTAAAGTCTCTTTTATGAAATGCTGCATTTGTAACTACTTTCCCCTTCTGAAATGAGCCATTTTGTCTGGTACAATAATTACAACAACATCACTGAATCTGTATTCATAGGCTGTTTTTAAAATAGTTCCCATTTCTGAGTGAAGACTGAAGGTGTTGTTGGGTAAAAAAGCTGATAAGTTGGGTCTCTGTGGCTGCATTCAGCCATGGACCACACAGCACACCCCTTAGCAGGAAAACAGGTGTAAACCACCAAAGGATGACACCCCAAAGTTTGCACTAGAACAGCAGCCCTGCCAAGCTGCCACCATCCCCAGAAACACAACAGGATGCAGCCAGCCTCATTTTTCCAGCTGGAAGTTGTAGTTAAAATCCATCAGTTCAAGGTGGGAACTGAGAGAGACCCTCCAGAGCTGAGCACCTGTGCCAGCCCCGCCACTGACTGATAGCACAACCACAAGTGACTCACTCCATCTCCTTGTGCAAGACTTGCCTCTCCACTATTTGCCTCACATTTCATTACATGAGGAAACTGAAGACATTTTCTTGTGGAAGAGAGTGAACCAGTTTTCCAAAAATTGCAAGCTACACCCACAAACAACTGTTGACATTAAGAAAGCATTGTGCCTTTAAAATGTCATCCTGGAAGTCTGAAGATTTCAATTTCAATGTTTTAGAGAATTTAATAAAGGAAAAATTAGTTTAAAAAGGAGCAGCACATTTTAGGCCAAAACTTTTGACCCAGTTCTTCTCTCAGCAAATTTAAATTGGTTGTCTTCATCAGTTTCTCAAGTTTAGGCAGGTTACAAAAAACCTCAGGATTTCAAAGAGACCAACAGAACACATTACAAGAACTTTAATGTAAAGAAGCAAGAATTTGACATAAATCTGCTGCTATCAGATTCAACTGACATGGATGGAAAAAATGATCAATGGTTAAAGAAGTTGTTTTAAAAATAATTTCAAATTCCCCAACTTCAAATAGTTGAAGAAGAAAATTTATTCCTTTTCTGCGAAAACTGTTGTCAGCCTGCAGTTACTGAATCAAAACCTAGATATCTTGAATTATCTTTAATTGGCTCAGCATTATCAGGCCTTTAGCAGAATGCTAACTGCTCACCCCTCAGCCACAGCTACATATACATACACAGAAGACTTTTCATCTTCTTTGATGCAGTGTTGCAAGTAAGGAGAGAAATGCCTGGCATTTCAACCCTGCCAGCTCGGATCAGCACCAGACTGTAACAGCATCCCAGTGGGGAAGGAAAAAGGAACATTTATAACAGAATCACACTGTCAAAATCAAAACAGGAGTCACCTCAAGCCATGAACTGTGTTAGTAGGATTTCCAATTATCATTTTAACTATTCTTTTACATCTCTTTTCCATATTTCCAAGACTAGAGCTGCTCTGTTCTTTAGGAACAATGTTTTCAAAAGGAGCCCAGATGACCACAGTAACCACTCATATACAGGAATGTCAGCTCAGATTTGTACAAGAATGCCAACTTATATTAAGTGCAGTGCATTTAAAAGCTGGAATCCTGCTGAAGCTGGCGAAACAAGGAGCTTTACTGAGCAGGATGTGGTCCCAGAAGGTTTTAGCAATACATGGAAATGGATATTCAGCAAAAGCAATGGAGAAAGTCCAAAATGTGGAAGATTTTGTCTGGGCTTTGTTTCCCTTTCTTTCCTCATTATTAAATGGTTCAGGGAAGACCCTACACAGGTTTTTCAGAGCATACCCTTTGTGCAGACCTAAGTAGAATCTTGTCCACTGAGCTGACAACCTACATCTTCAACAGCTAATCCTTTTTTGCTCTACTCAGTGACTCAGCACATGCAGTGGTCAGAGTCCAAAGGACACCCTTAATGTGCAGAACAAGTTGAGATGCTTTAGGGCATATTGTGCTTGGCATGGAGAAATAATGTGGAAACATCTAGAGGGGAAATGTTTCTCCATAATGCCACCTCATGCTGCCTGGTACAACGTGAAAACTTAGACACTGGAATATAATTTTCTAAAAGACACAATGATGAAATATACGAGTTTGGCCCAAATTTTTAGAAAATGTTCATTCTGGACAACTTCCACTTGGTGTACCTCAATAAACTGTGAGAAAGTCCCCAGATTCCCAGTGGCAGAGTGTAAGGACCACAGGGCACCCATGCAGAATGTCCTTGTCACCAAGGCACAGTGAAACCATTCCCTCTCCCCGCTCAAAGCAGCCGTGCTCTGCTGCTGTGCATCTTTATGCTATAGCTAAGTGGCAGTGGAGTGAAGCCCTGCAGTGGCAAGGCTCTGGTTCACCACAAAACAGTACAAACTAAGGTGGATCTCAAAACCAGTAAGAGAGTGTCAGCCCTCAGACTTTGTTTTACATGCAAAATAGTATGTGGCAAAAATCCACTGTCAGGTGTCAGCTAGTATTTTGCTTGCCATCCATGACCTTGCAGGGCAGACAATTAGAGGAATGGAGTACCTCTCCTATGAAGGAAGGCTGAAAGAGTTGTGATTGTTCAGCCTGAAGAAGAGGAGGTCCTGGTGTGACCTTATTGCAGCCTTCCAGAACCCAAGGGAGCCTATAAGAGAATTGGAGAGGAACTTTTTACAAGGGCATGCAGTGATAGGACAAGAGGGAATGGATTCAGACTGAAAGAGAGTAGGTTTAGGTTGCATGTTGGGAAAAAATTCTTTGCTGTGAGGGTGATGAGGCACAGGAAGAGGTTGCCTAGAGAAGTTGTGGATGCCCCATTCTCGGATGAGTTCAAGGCCAGGTTGGATGGGGATTAGAGCAACCTGGTCTAGTGGAAGGTGTCCCTGTCCATGGTAGGGCGTTGTAAATGGGTGATCTTCCAGTCCAGGCCATTCTGTGTTTCTGTGATTCTATCCCAGCCTCTGGGCTAAACTTTGGTCTCCTTGGCAAGGCTCCTAGTCTGCAGTGTGTCCTGTGCAGTGCCTCTGAGCCCTAAGGAAAAGTCTTTCTCTTTCCTCTGAATCCAATTGGAAGTATGCTTATCTCAGTGGTTGCCTTTGGCCACTGCCTGGCTCTCTGTTAGGCTGTGCTGAAAACACACCTTCCTTCCCTGGGTGCAGGCATGCAGCCCATTTCCAAAACAGGGTCCCCACCTCACCCAGGGTCAGCAGGCAGAAGAAGGCAACCAGGGGAGTATTCCTGGTGCCTAGTTTTGCCCTGCTGACAGCACACAGAATTGAGCACATGAAGATTCAAATCAGGGAGCACCTGCATATTCCCCTGCCCGTGGCTGAGCTCTCAGGAACAGCGAGCTGGCTCTCCCTTCCTGCCATCTCATGACAAAAATGCTTTTTAGACAGGTTTCTATGGGAACAAGGCTTAATGCTTCCACACTTTTTTCTTGTCTCCTCCTAATAACTTCTGAACCCTCTGGCTCATCCCAGCCAGAAGTTGACAGAAGAAGAGAAAAATGCCGAGATATTCTAAGTTCCTCAAGTATCATAAGAACAAGGGCTGAGCAAGGAGTGGAGAGAGAAAACATGCTGTAAGTGCCTTGACAAATGGAAAAGCTGTAGTCCAAGCCCACAACTCAGTGCCAGCTACATGAGCTTTTTTATGAGGTCCCTCTGTTCCTTAAGGATAAGACATCCACTGGGCCAGCAGGCAAATACACTGGAAACCAGGCTTCATCAGTACCTGTGCACACAAAATTGCTTGTTCCTTCTTATCATCCAGTAGGTAGAGATATAAATAGTACTTGATTCTGGAAATCCTGAGGGATGAAAGATCAGTCTGATTGTCACATACGGCTGGACAGAATTTCTACTCTGGTTTTAACCCCTGCTTTTCCTCAAGATTTTTATCCTCACTTTTGAATTTTGTTAATTTTTTTCCTCATTTTTGAATTCTGTTTTCTATATCACTATTAATATTTGCAAGCAAACTTACATACACACACTCTTTCTTTTGTTATAATTATATGACCAGATGGTTAAAACTGGTTACATCTGGATGAAAATCTGTATGTTGTTCCTGTTCCTATATTGTAAACCTTTCTCCAGCTGATTTGGAAATTTTATCATTGTCCGTAATGGTCTTAGTATTGGAGTTCTGCTGTATGAGGTTCAGCAGTATTCACAAAGTTACTGCTTTGGAAATTGCAGAATTTAATCCCTAATGAAATAAATATCATTACAGACAGCTGTAGAAATAAATTTGTCTTCACACAAAGGCTTCCAATCTTACCAAAAGAGAAAATCTTATTTTCAGGTGAGTGAGCTATGTCATAAAGAAGATAGAAGGTCATACTGAGGGCTTTTCTAAACTGAGTTGTTCACCTGGGGATGCTACGAAGGAATAAGGACAGGGCGTAAGTGGTGTTTTCCCCTATGGCAGGTTCTCAGCTGATGGAACAACTAGAGCGTAACTGAACAAAGAAAAGCTGCTCTAGGACCACTGCATAGCCTGCCTGTCAGTAGTTTGGTGTGTTTGAAATTAAGGATCCTTTCTACATTAGGAGAAAAGATTACCAGCTTGTCAAGCTAAAAGATTTGAGGCTTGACTGTGCTGTGAACTCCTTCCGTGCTGGCCGAAGAAGGAGAGCATCCAGAGCACCAGAGCCACAGAAACTGCAGCAGGCTCTGCCTGCAGCCCCCTCCATCACCAGCCTCAGGCATAAAGACTTGCCTTTGGCAAGCAAGAGCCTAAACTGTTGGCTTGCATTCTGCAGTGCTTCACTTTTTGCACCAGGTGAGTTTCTTTATCCAGACGCTGCTGCCGAAGCCGCAGGTACAGTGCTCAGAGCAGCCCTAGCAAGAGCCTTTCCCAGCCCACATGCCACAATTCATGTTCCTCACCTCAGCTGTGCCATGATTCACTCCTGTCCTGTGTCCTTCCAAGAAATTGTGTTAAGTTCTGTTGTGTATCTTACTAAACTGTGGCACCCCAGTCAGGGCAGGCTTTTATTCTTGCACCTTGATAGCAACAATAATGGTTTAGCAGGGATACACAGCAAAAACAAAGACCCCGAAAGGTTCTCCTACATTTAATCATGAGAAACAAACCCCAGTCTTTCCTTGTAAATTTTGCTATAACGTTGTTATACTGGATCACAGATGTTAGTCTCCTCCTAGACTCTTCCCACAGTTCACAAATGATTCACTGAGATCTTGAGAAATCAGCACAACATGAAACAGTATATGTGAAATGTGATTTTTTTCCCTTGGATTTAGTAATTTCTACAATATTATCGGAGGAATATCTCACAACAGTCCCAGATCTGCTTTTCCTTACTAGCTCATTTAAATTGTCTCTGGGGTACCCTAACCTACTTTCTGAGACTGTGCAACTGCCTTTCCTCGTAGCACACTTGCTTTGCAAGTTTTCCCTTTACAATAAGGCTGAGTATTTTACTCTCAACCACTTTGGCTTTTGTTATCTCCTTATATAGTACTACAGTCATTGAAATACACAATCTGTATCCTGCCTTATGTCACAACCTAAATAAAAAAAAGCAGTAGGCTGGTATAAAAACAGGTGTATTACTGTGCAAAACTGTCATTAGAGGGAGAGCAACTCAATTCTCCTGCAGAAACATGGCAATGTTTTCTACTTCATAATTTTCCATAATGTTTCCATTGAAGGAAAAATAAATCCGTACATTTTGACCTGAGAGTATGAAAGAAGTTTACATTATTCTTACTTCAAAGATGGATGAAAGCACCTAAATGGCTGTAATTCAGAAACAACCACCTTGTAGCAGTGTTTTGCTGGGCTGATCATCTTTCCTGGACTTTCATGACCTACTGCACAAGTATTTGCCCTGTTTACCCTCTAAGAATGCCTTTTCATTAGGCTTCAGTTTATTACACAAAATGAACTGTTACATAGCTATTAGCAAAGATCAGATATAAAATTTTTCCTCTCCTGCAAGTCTAATCTCTCATAAGCCAGATAATCATCACATTTTTAGTTCTGTGGCATATGAAGTAACTAGAAGAATCTTCAGTTGAAGTTTAGTTGTTAGTTGCTTTACTCATCTGAGTTGCCCCTCTACAAGAATGAGACTTTAGTGTTGAGTAGCCAATGCCATGCAAAACAGCACAGCCTCTTTAGCAACCATACTGTGGCAAATTGTGCATTAAGGAAACAGCCACCAGTAGAGTTTGTAGAGGTTTTTGCACTCCTCACACACTGCAAGCATTCCTTACCAGTGAACAAACCAAGGCCAAGATTTGCCTTGTCCAAATTAAGCTACATAACTAAAACAAGGTTATTGATAATTTAGGATCCACCCCTTGTTAGAAAGGTTTTGCCAATACTGGGAAAGCAAGCTGAGCATCTCAGGGAGATGGCAAAAAAGTGAGGCCTAGTCACCCCTGCAACTCCATAAAAGAAAAGTGTAATATCTGGGGTGAGGATCAAGCAGAAAAGGTCAGGAGGAGACGGGGGACATCTCACCCAGGGCCTACTGAGAGGTGAGCAGTGTGATAGGCTGTGAGGCAATCGCTCAGACAGTGGGAATGAGCCCTCTCATGTCACAGGGGCACATGTGTATTTGGATCCTGTGGGGCAGCAGAAGCATTCCAGGAACACTAGGGTATCTGCTATTTTCCAAATTTGACTAGCTGGTCATAAAGGTATAGCACCTGGTTCTGTGGAGTCATCTTCTACAGTCAGGGCTCACACGCACTGGCACAAAATAAATACCACACTGTGGAAGTGTAATAATGCTCACTCATGAAGGATTTCAAGATTTACAAAGCAAAAATGTCAGTTAATTCAGTGGGAAAATTTTCTTGTCCAGAATTTAGTGAAAGTGAGCGGAGGACCCCAGGAGTTGGAACAGCAGTTTTTAAGTAAATGTGGATGCAGAAGGCCATGGAGATGTCTCCCTCGGTCTCATTCCAGACAGGAGATGAGAACAGAGCTATAGTAGGGAAAACTTGATTTTTAAATTGTGCTAGCCCTTTCAGACCTTGCTTGAAGCCATTCCCTGGCTCAAGGACCATGTATGGCTCTCACCTGCCTGTTTTACAGTGAAGTTGTGCATTTTGGCATAGATATGCCATATCTGCACCTGCCAGCAATTCCCTACTGCACTGTGCCCCCACAGAGCTCTTCCAAGGCCATGTCTGAGGAGGCTTTAGTATCAGGACTGGTTTAATGTCCAACCTCTGTTTCTGTGGATGCATTATCCAAACCCCAGCATCTGTTCTGAGGAGCCATCCTTGGCTGGATGGTTGGAATGAGACCTTCTGCAAGAAAGCACACCTCTCCCTCACTATTTTATCTCCAGGTAAATGACAATATGATTTCTTTGCTCAGTAACTGATCAGCTCGTGGTTTTCAGCACTTGTAAGGAGCCCATTCTCTCTCTGTGTTCTCTCAAACCCCTTGAGATTTTATCTGACCTTTTCATTTAGCAGCTTCCTAAGCAACAGGCTTATTTTCCCTTTACTGTCATCTATAAGGAGATCTGGCTTTGCCAGCCAGGGGATCCAGGACACAGGACAGAAACAAGCTCCAAGGGAAGGGAAGCCAATGCCATCCTTGAGAGCGTTTGAAAGAGATGGACAATTGTGTATGCACATAACGAAAAGCAACTCAAGGAGGAGGCATCAGGATCCCAAAATCTCCAGAGGCTGTGGCAAGAAAGAGGGCTGACTGGTCACCAGGGCAATGCAATGGTTTGGCAGGACATGTGGATAGCCTGGTCCAGGGGCAGTGGCCACAGGTCTCTCTCAAACACCCTTCCAAGTCTACTGAGCCATGGTTCATTCTCCAGACTCGTGACAGACACAGAGAGCTGCAAGGACTGAGCTATTATGTGGGTTTGATACAGTGGATGTTCCACCCCTGCCAGTGCCCAAGGCCAGGCTGGATGGGCATCTGAACAACCTGGTCTAGTGGAAGGTGTCCCTGCCCATGGCAGGGGGGTTGGAACTGGTTGGTCTTTAAGGTCCCTCACAACCCATGATATCGTGCACCCACAAGGTTTGCAGCCCCAGCCTCTGGTTTGTCTCCGTCTGTAACTTGGGCTTCTTTTGCAAACTGCCTCAGCCAGCAGGCACAGCTGGAAGGTCCTTCTCTCATGGCAGAAGGGTCTCTCCTTGTTGGTGGCCAACTAAATTCTTTCTCTCCAACTTTGAGTAAAGTACCAGTTTAATCTCAAACACTGACTAATACCCTACTTCGATACTCAAATTTAAAAACCACATCAAGCTCTTTGAAAAAAACCCCAGGCCTTCATTATCATGAAGTGGGGAGTTAATCAAAGGATGTCTTACATTTTCCAGGAAAGGAACCTCTGAAGCATTTCCACTTAACTTGCTAGAATTTAAGGAACAAGCTAATTAATTTGTGGCTTGTGGAAGAACTTGAGGGCTTACTGTAAATTCTTAAAGACCTTTTAAAGTGA
The DNA here is from genome assembly GCA_013398075.1 of Notiomystis cincta. Taxonomy (NCBI): domain Eukaryota; kingdom Metazoa; phylum Chordata; class Aves; order Passeriformes; family Notiomystidae; genus Notiomystis; species Notiomystis cincta. The sequence continues at coordinate 69,349 of VZRX01016758.1, read as the reverse complement.
TTTAAATGTTACAAAAAGCACTGAGACACCACCCTTGAAGACTGAAAATACTTTCTTTTCTGCAGAGGGGCTCGAGCTGCCCTCTCAGTAAACCAGCATGACTTGGACCAGCTGACCAGGGGTGGGAAGGCAGGTGTTCACCCTGCACTGCTTCAAGGTTGAACAGACATCTAAATGGACCCTTTCTCACACACACACATATTTGTTTGAAGCTCGTCAGGCTTCATTGGAAGACAAACTTTGCACTAAACTGCAATGCTGAATTAGGTCCTTGTACGTGGCCTCTCTGTGGAGAAGAGTAAATGTCAGCAGTTACAGCTGTGATTCTTTGCCATGTAAATTGGCATAATACCAGAATTAAGCCAGAATGCCATCTGCAAGACATGACAGAAAGGTAATATAAGCTTTGGCCTTCATCTTCAGAAGATATGTAACTACTCAATGTTTTGAGGAGCAGCTGAGGTCACTTGGTCTGCCCAGCCTGCAGAGGAGACTGAGGAGAGACCTCACTGCATTTACAACTTCCTTGTGAGAGGAGGAGGAGGGGCAGCACTGATCTCTGCTCTGTAGTGACCAGGGACAGGACCTGAGGGAACAGCCTGAAATTGTGTCAAGGGAGGTTTAGGTTGGATATATGAAAAAGGTTCTTCATCCAGAGGGTTGGGTTGGAACAGGCTCCCCAGGGGAATGGTCACAGCTCCAAGCCAGAGAGAATTCAAGAAGCTCTTGCACAAAGCTCTTGCACCTTCCAACTCAGAATATTCTCAGAATATTCTGTGATTCCCAGAATTACCTTTAGCAGTAGTTAGAGCCACTATGAAGGCTTTAAGTTTGAGAGTTGGGAATTCATAAGGGCGCAATTCCTTTCCTGTGTTTGAGGACTTTACACCATATCTCATTTTCCTCCTCATGTGAGCTGCCATCTCCCTCCCCAGTCATTGAGCTCCAGCTATTCTGGCCCATGATTTTGGAGGGATCCATCACAGGAGATGGACCTGAAAACAGCTGGCTCTTCTGATTGAATGGAAGGGTGCCTCTTTGTTCTTTAGCAAGCAAAGTTTAGTAAGCAAAGGTAAGTGACTATAATACAGTAAAAACACAGCACCTCCTACTGTGTCTGTGCTTTAACTTCAAAATTCTACTTCATCCCTCAGATCCTGCAGAATTTCTAAACCAGTTTCCCTGGTATCCATATGGGAGAGCCCTAGCCTTTTTCCTAGCACAAGCTCTAGTTAGGGACTGGTAAATGGTTCATTCCTTGCCAGCTGCCTGCCCCTCTTCCTGACATTGTCTCCCCAGACACCTGGCTATACCATAGGAAACCTATTTCCCTGCCTTTGATTTCCTTCAACCCTGGGCTCCAGGCAAGTGGTGTCCACTCACCACAGGTGTCCCCATCTGAAGTGAGAGCAGCAGACCTAATTCTTCCCACTCCCAAAGCAAAGTCATTGCTCCCAAAATTTGGAAAAGGAATGAAGGAAGTTTTAGGAAGAATTAGCATATCTCTTTGAGCATCCTTCCCTGTCTCTGGAATGAGCACATGGGAACTAAACACACAGCTCCCACAGACCTTCTCTCCAAGAGGCAAGAACCTAAATACTCCTAAAAGTGCTCAGTAAGCACTTTAGTGCACACAATGCTCTGCTTTCAGCTTTGCAGGCAGTGTTTTCTTGCCAATCTGTGCACATTATATGCAACATTGAATACAGGGAGGGAAAACCAGGTGATTTTATGAGGAGGGCTGGCAGCAGAATTTCTGACTGCTACTATACTTCAGAGCTCTGAGCTTACTCACTTGCATGAGCAAATCTGAACCACACTGAATAATTTATTTTTCCCCTTTGCTTCACTCCTGTATTGACTCAAAGGGACATCTCACATGCCACGAACTTGGTATTGTTACAGTATAATCATATGTGAAGGAGTCAGAAGAATATTATTTGTCCTGATAATATGGTTTCCATAAGAACATTACAGTGGGGCATCAAAGGGAAAGGACTTGCTCTAAATAGCACTTCATTAAATCTTTTTATTTACTTAAGGAGCAATGTTATAGTGGATAGATAGAAAAACAGGCATTAGGTGGAGGTGACAGTTAGAAATGGGAGAATCTATGTTAATAAAAAAGAAGTGAAAGCTAGAAAATATTTAACACAAAAAGGAGGTATATTTTGGTGAGGATTTATGTGTAATCTAAACTCATTTTCTCTGCTTCACATTGACATGACATTCTATACCAGCACTTTGGTTCAAACCAGAACATCACTGCCAGACCAGTTTTCCAGACCAGCCAGTGGGCTGATGTCCCAGCAGCTCTGCACAAATCAGGAAAGTCAGTGGCTAAACTCCACTGGCAGAAACATATTGCAGCCCTTCTTCTCCTGACTCACTAAAGCAGCTGACAAGCCAAGTCAGGGGAGCATTTAACATTTGTTCCCACTTATGAAAGACCCACTCAAGAACTTTAAAGGGCACAAAGTCCTCAGTATCAAAGAGGAGCCACAGTACAAATGCACATCAGAGAGACAATGACAGTAAGAGGACATAGCACCATCAGCTTGAATAAATGTCCTACACAGAGCATTCCTGCTTATGCCTCGCCCTGTGCTTTATTACAGAGCTACCAAGAAAATAACTCAGACTCCTGCTGTCCTTGACTGTGCCTATGTTTTCACCCTGCCACATCACTCACTACAAAGCTTCTGTTCTCTTGCACAGAGCACGAGAGCAGCACTGGCATCTGTCATGCACAGCCAGGGTAGGGGCACCCCGAGCCAGCTCTGCTGACACTGCCAGTCCCCATCACACTCATGCTCCACCACCTGTGCCAACAGGGAAAAGGTGGATCCCTGGGAAGTTCTAGCCACTCTAGCCTGTTGATGCAGACAAGTGCCAGCACGTGCCAAAAGTGAGTATCAGGTGTGGCACACAGAGCCTGCACTGGAGAGCAAAGCATGACCTCACCCCAAAGGTGCCAGCTGTGCTCTCCAGCTCAGCTCTGCCAGAAGGTGCATCCCAGAGATTCTGCAGTGCTGGAGCAGCTAGGTCCAGTGTTCACATCCAGGAGCAACTGGGTATACACCAGCTCAGCTACTCAAGGTGTTTTTATGCAGCTATTCATCAAAATGTAGATTTTTGCACCAAAAATTGAAATTGTGGCAGATATGGGACTGTTCCTTATTGTTTTATAGAAAGAGCCCTGTTTTGCAAAGGAGTCCAGCTGGGCAAGCCTCTGCAGCAGTGGGGACCTTCATGAATATGGGCCAGGGCAGAGAGGGGAGAGCTACACCCCTGCTGCTGAGAGCTGAGTGTGGTCTTGGGCTTTGTAACCCTCTCCAGTGCAAAATGTTACGTGGATCATTCATCTTTAAATCTCTAGGATGGAAATGTGGAACACCTCTTAAAATCAAAGCTGAACCACTGCTCTTAAGAGAGCATTCATTTTAATAGCTGTGCATGCTTTTCTACCATAAAATGTGCAGTTATATTAATATATGTAACTGTACAAAGCAACAATTTATTATTTTAAATGTCACTTAGTTTATTTAATCAGTGTCTAAGCTCTTTAAAGGGATAATTCAAATGAATTTGACACCCTTCATTTACAAAATCAATATTTTGCAGGTTTATATAATCTGTCGAACTCCATTAACACACAAGCAAAAAGGTCTCTCCATTGTCAAATTTCAAGAAGAAATGAGAGCAGCAACTTCCATTAGTTCTGAGAAGTGGAGACAGCCAGGAGCTGAAGATAAAAATACCAAATCACTTCTAACCCAAAGAGTCCTGAAATATATGAACACTGTTGAAAAGAAAATGTGAAGTCAGAATTGGAGAGCTAATATATGCCTCATTAAATGAATATTTTTCTAATATTTCTTATTCAACTTAATTTTCATGTCAAATTTTAGCACATGCGTTCAGGTTTTTTTCTAAATTTAATACGATAGCAAGAAAGTACTCAGGTTATTGTGAAAAAGCTAACAGTACTCAGTAATAAAGTATCTGTCCATCATCCCTATTGTTTTGTATGTGCTTAGAGAAGGATGAAGATCTTTGAAGAACTTAATATTGTGGTGAGTAAGCTTCACCTAAACCCCTGCCTGATAAAAGACATTTAACAGCTTTTTACCTGGACATGCCTCAACATTTCCATAAGTTCAGGTACTGAAAAAATTAATTCCCTTCTCCAGTTTTGAGGGGTTTGTCTTGCCAAGATGTTTGACTCAAGCTGTTGTGAGTATAGGAAGACCAATTTTAAATTTGCTTCCACAATCCAGTGATATGTGTATCAAAATGCAGAAAAATCTGAGGCAGCCTTCCACTGTTTCTGCAAGTCATTATTTTTTGTACATTCATATTACTTAACAAAAAGATTCAAGAGTTTATGTCTTATATGACAATAGAATTATCATCTGTCCCTTTGTCATACTCTTACACTTGACCATCCACAATGAGCAAATTAGTAGGTAAAATTTGCATAAATTACATTATTCCTGTTTTTACAGGTCTGTATGAGATTTCTCAACTCACAGAAAAGTGTAAATCTCCTCTCCTTTCAGTGTGTGTATCTTCAGATGCTGAGACAACTACCAGTGCCATGGTCACCATTTAGGTAGAGCTGTCATTTCACTGACTAGGAATATATAAACAATACTGTGATTCAAACCTAGATTTTGACTTCTCTCAGTTCAGCACCTTCATGCTTCCAGGCCAGGAGATCCTGGAGATGATCCCCTGTACAGCCAACATCCAGGATGTGGTACAGGGGTATGAAACAACAACACCTTCAGCTATCAAATGATCATGTTGTCATGGTCATCCTTACAGGCAGATGACTCACCCTGTAAATATATTTTAGGTTTATATCTTTCCTTTTGGTGGCTGATAAAACAATTTCTGCATAAAGCTGATTTCAAATGTACTGCATAAATGCAAATTGTTGTTTAAGGAAACAAAACAGCCATGGGTAACAATATTATAGAGTGAGTCATTCAGAAAAGGTATTTCCCCTCCCAGGGGTATATCAGACATCTCAGATCTTTACTTCAGTCTGATCACATTTCTCATCCTTCTAACAGCTACCTTGGTGGACATTTGTCAGAACTTCTTCCCTAGTGTGTCTTAGTTTTCCAGAGGCTTTTACCTCCCTTTCTCCTCCAGTCCTCATCCCAGATTCTTGGGGAGCTCCACCTGAAGGCTGTGCCACCATCCTGCTCCAATCCCCCTGGCAGTGATGGAGGCACCAGTGGCTCAGCCACCTCCATGTCCATGGGCTGCTCATCTTGGAGGAAAATTTATTGCAGCTCCATTAGCACCCCCACAGAAGGAGAGACTGTCTGCCATCACTCAATACATAACCACTGAGTCTTTGCAATGGAAACACAAACATCTTCTGACAGCAAGATTTTGCTGTTTGCACAGCCATGAATGGACCTCTTTAGTCATGTCCTTCCTCTTGATGCAGGTAAACAAACCACATGCTCATGCCAGAAAACATTTCTTCCCAGTCACCTCTGCCATCTAAAACTATACCCTGAATTTTTTTGGATGTGCAGTGCAGGACAGTCTGAGGTAAGTTCAAAATGGGAATGTGTGGGCTTTGTTTCAAGCTCTGCTGTCCTTTACTAGAAGTTTGCTCAGGATGCCATTAGAGCGGGAATCAAACTGCATCAAGTTGCACAGCATAGTCATGCTTTGCAGAAGGTATTTTGATTGATCTAGCACTCCTGAGAATGACTTAAAATATGGACCAGGTACCACATTACTGGGGAATACTAGTGAGAAAGAATACCCTCCCAAAAAGGAACAATTATTTTGAAATAATTGGAAATATTGGAAAAGTGAATTTTTACAACTGGAGACCTAAGTGATGCATTTGTGAAAGTAATGCTGAAATGCACCAATGGGCAAGCCTGGCAAAAGCATTGCTTTACATCCTGGAGTCTTCCATCTCCTTGAGGATGAGCAGTTGCATCCTGGCTGCTGTAGGCACCATGGAGCCACTTGCTGGTGACACTGGGGTGACAGAGTTCTCAGTCCAGGCCAGGGGGTCCATGTGGAAATGGGCTTTCCTGTCTGCTCAGAGCCCCACAGGAACCTGTGGAGCCCAGCCAGATACAGATCCCACAGCAAGGACAATGTTCAGTTTCCTCACAGCAAAAGCATGGAAAATGAGAACATGAAAAAACTGTTGTACAGCATCCTGGGCAGCACACATAACTTGGTAGCTGCCACTGAGTCTGTCTGAGACTCCTCTTTAAAGTTTCCAGTTACCTTAAATTCTCTGTTTGTGCAGTTAGACACTCCACCCCCAATAGCTCTACACTCTGCTATTTTCCATTAATATTTCCATAGCTCATATGTCATGATCATGACCTTTGTTTGGGTCCTCTTTCATCCATTCCCCTATTTATTCTGAAGGTCTATCCTAAACTGGTCTTTCACTCCTATTTATAGGCGATGCCAAACCCCAGTTCATTAGCACACTGCACTTTGTGTGAAGACCACATTGCAGGGAGTTTTCCCACAGAGATGGGCCCAGGAAAACTCCTCTAACAAATTCCTGCTGCCAAAGCTTTCATCCTCACAGCATCTCATCCCTGTAAGCCAGTTCCTTGCAGACAGTGCAGTTGCTAAAGCAGCAGCAGCTCTGCTTTATTATCTGCTTTTTTATTCTATCAGTCCTCCCTGCAATACCACTTCATGTATGCTCAGTGCAGTGGCACTTTGCCTTGTTTACCAGGTACAGGACAGATTATTCTAGCATAATCCACCCTTACTTTGTACCTTATTCTATCCATTCTCCTTTTTTACAAAAGTTATCTTCAAGTCTTTTAGGCTATTGAAGTCAAACTAATGAAACCTATTCTACTTGCACTCACCAACCTCAACAAATTATGTAATGAATGCTTAGGAAAGCATCAGACATTTCCAGCAAGGATGAGGAATGTGTATTAACTTTAAATTGGCTTTAATCTGCAACTTTGTTCTGCCCACTGCACACAGGAGAGAGGGGCTAAAAGCAGAGCTGTTGTAAAGGGAGGTTAGCTGGTATGAGCAGGAGATTATGACTTGTCCTGAAGAGTGAAAAAGGATGGCTCACACTGGGCTGAGAAGAAATATGATTGCACTTTCTAAATAAATACATCACAAGACAAAGCATAAACAGGAGGAAAGTATTTTATAGTCTAAGTGTGGCATGAAAGTAAGTGATTACCAGTCCTGGAGACAGGGTAGCCGAGCTAAGGAGTTTCTGTCTCCATTTAAAGCAATGTATTTAACAATGAGACACTATTGTCTGCTATAGGAGGAACTCAAACTCAGTGCTGCTGAAGTTGGAAACAAGCTTTCAGAAAGTGTAATTCCAAGCTTCTAAAATAGGAGTTTGCCCATCTCCCATGGAGCATTCTGGCTACCTGTGTGTGAACTCTCCAAGTCCCTCTGTTGGAGCATGGGACCCTGGGGAGTGAGGAGACAGCAGCACTCATTCTGTGTCCAGTGCTGCCCACCTGTGCCCAGCTCAGCAGCCCTGGTGTTTTCACTTGCTCAGGAAAGCAAGTTCAGCCCCCCAACCAGAGCAATGTGTACACACACACACAGGAATCATCCTATTCTTGGGCTGTCCAGCTCCCCCCACTCACTTCCCTTGGCTGTCCTTCCTCATGGGTAGCTCCTCTCTTCCCTCCCTCTGAGAGTGCTGCCCCTTTCCCTCACTTTTCTTCTTTCCACAGCCTCTGCACTCTACCTCTGTCTACACCCAGTGATGTGCTGATTTTGGGGACAGGACACCCCCTCTTTCCTGCCCTGTGCCAAGTTCCTGCTCCCTCACTACACTGTGCCTTCTTGCAGATCCAGTCTTCCAGCAAAAGCAGAGAAGTTCCCCTGCCAAGGGAGCCTCTGCTGCAAATACATCCTCCCAGAGCAGAAAGCAAGGCTGCATCAGCTCACTGCCAAAGCCTGCACTGCAGTTATTTGCCTGGGAAAGTCATTCAAACATCACAAACAACAAAGAGACCGCCTGGGTACTGTGCCATTTTTGTAGTCACCTTTTGAGTCCAGCCACACACTGAGCCCATTATTCCTTGTTCTCTCCTCTCTCATTAATGGTGATACTCCATCCCTGACCTCTTCACTGTTTCCTGTTGTGTACCTGTAGCCATCACATTTCCGCTCAGACAATCTTATTTAAGCTCAGGCTGTTGTGATCAATCCTGGATTTCTCGACTTTTCCACCCAGGCTTAATTTTCAGACAATTTTGTGGGCTTGCTGTGTGCTGAATTCCCTCCAATTTTGTCTACTGGAGACAACAGAATTGTTTACCAAGGTGGACACATGCTAAACCCTGACTCCCCCCTTAAAGCAAACTATTTGGCAGCACGGGTGGCATATGTTTGCTTTGGATCCATCTTTCACTCCCAGCCTCTTGATCTCTGATGCCTCCTTCCCCATCTCTGTCTTAATTTCTTCTAATTAGCAGTCCTTGTGCATAAGATTTTCTCAAAATAATTATTTTCACAAATTGTGTGATGATGTCATTTGAAGGCTTGTTTTGATGGCCTGTCAGATGTATCAAGATGACCTCAAATGAGGGCAGCATGTGTGAAAATGCAGAAATTACCATTGCAATGGGGTGTGAGGGTAAGTGCTCCTGCTACCTCAGCCAATAAATCCTAACAGTCAAGCCCCACCAGAGATGTGGACACCTCTCCTTGTGCTGCACTCCAGGGAGAAATACTTCCCCTGCTAAATCAAATGCAACAGAGACTATTGATTAGCTGGGACAAAGAAGGATGAGTGCTAAAACTAAATAAGGCAGAGCTTCCTAAACACTTCCAAATCATCCCCCACATCACAAGGTCTATTTTCCACATCCCTCCAACCCCAGTGAGGTACAAGGAGCATCTGGGCTGGGAACAGTCCAGTGAGGCTGCTGGACACAGCAGTGCCCCAGACCTGAGCAATAGGCATGAACCCACCAAGGAGGCACCAGGAAGTGCTGTTTCTCTAGCTTTCAATTTTCTTTTAGACTTATTAGACTTTATTTTATCCCATCATCTGTAAAACCACATTAAAATCTGTAAAAAAAGTATAGGAAGGGCACTTCAAAACAAAAAGTATCCACATATATACAGCAACCTACCTTCCTTAAAAGACAGAAAAACTACCAAAAGAGCTGAGTTCTTTCATACTGTTTTTTGTTTTGTTTTGTTTTTTGCATTTGCACTGTATCACAGCAGTTGGATGACAAAGAATATTCAGAGGAATGTAATCCTGACGTTATAAATTAGTTATTGCTGTAAACCTAAAGGTATCAAGCTGTCACACAAGGGATGTCAATCCATAACTCTAATATAGCCTCTGCAGGTTCTCTCAACAGCTTTAGTCTTCACAGATGAAGGGGTTGACCTGGTAATTCCTAACAGGAAGAGGCTTCCCTCTGCTTTCATTGATCACTGCAGGAGACGATAACTCACAATAAAGCTTTCAGCCCAGCAAGATTTCCCCCTTCCCTCCCTGCTTTTATATTTGTACATTCAGACATGAGCTCTGCAAGTGTTCAGTCTGTATTACTGGGTATTCCAAAGGAAATAGGTCTCCACACACATGGGAAAGGAGACTCACAGATAGATTTCTCTTGAGGGATGCTGAATTGCGCCATCCCTTTCAATGTGTTGAGGCATCTGCAAGATACATGCAGCTCCTGGAGCCAGTGGGAAATTTCAGACTCACAAAATGGATGAGGATGGAATGGTCCTCAGCCCCTTGTACCTGGATTTCTCCTGGAGGACACCTGGTCCAACCTCACCTTTTCAGAGCAGGTTGCTCAGGTCTATATCCACTCAGGGTTTGAGTATCTCCACCAACAGAGATTCCACAGCCTCCCTGGACAACCTGTGCCAGAGTTTGACCACCCTCACAAGAGAAAAAAGTGTTTTCAGATGGAACTCCATGTGGTTTAACTTGTGCCCAGTGCCTCTTGCACTGTCAGTGTCTGGCTTTCTCTTCCTTACTCCCCTCAGTCTTCCTTCCCAGCAGGTGTTTATTCACATGAAAGTCCAAAAGAACCACCAGCAACTTTGCCCCCCAAATTCATCATCAGGCAACTGTTTTCTCCTCTGAGAGTGCTTTAGGGCCCAAAAGGCTCACAGGGGATTTCACAGTGACAATGCCACGAATCCTTTGGCCTGGAAGCCTGGAGAAGATTTGCTTCTGAGTTTTTGAAGCATATAACTTGGAAGAGCTGTGGTGCATAATATCAGTTTCAAATATTTCTTTGGTAACACCTGAAAAGGACATATCTGAAAATTAATTTAACTCTGGCTTCTAACCTGTGCTTATTTTTAGCAAAGTGTAGGCGTGACAATAATAAAGATAGTGATGTCTTAAAAGAAATTACGAAGCATGACATTTATTTTCACCCTTCTTCAAAATCCTTTTTTATTGATCTGACTTGTACAATTTATAACCATGGCTGTATAAAGATAAGAAAAGGGACTGGGCATGCCCAGAAGTGAACTGTGAAAATCCTTTAAATGCTGCAGAACCAAAAGGTAGCTTTAACCACTGAAGTGATCTAAGATGATGATATATTATCTGCTGAACAATTTCCTACTAATCCCATACTAATAATGTGTTGATCATCTGTGAGCCAGAGATAGCATTCAAGACAGAAGCCTTCAAGAAAGAAAATTAGAAATTTCTATATGATGCTATTCAGTGCAGGAGCTTCACAGTAATGCAGACAAAATCAATACCATAAATACAAGTGCTTTACTGAGGTCAAATGTGAGATAAATAGTTTAAATATTTGACCAAAAGGAAAAACATTGTCTCTTCAGATTAGTGAGGGAGTAGGTTCTAAGAAATATAGATCATGTTTCCAACTTGAAGTTTACCTTATTTTACATTTGTTTTGTCTGATGGAATTTGTGTCTGCATAGAAAGGAAGCACCATTTCTGCAGATGGGATTCAACTCTAAATTTGCAATGTTCAACAAATGTTCAGTGGTAAGAAATGCCTTTACCTAGAACAGTTATAGTTCTGGCATGGACCCATATTGTGTCCATGCTTGTTGCCAAGCCAAAGGACTTGCTACCATCTACAGAACCTTCCTTCTCTATCCAAGAAAAATTCAGATTAGACTAGGCTTGCTCTAACTACACTACTAATACCTTGCTATCTCTTCCCAGCACAGTGCTCCAGAATATTTTCAGTTGTTGCAAGGCAAGTTCTCCACAAACACCTTTCCTTGTGTATTTTCATGAAAATGTTGTCAATTTATTCATGACACCATCATCCCAGACATTCCATGGCATAACAGTTTATACTGGTATATCTAACAGCACAGGAAAGCTGCAAGATCATGAAGAGTTGAGACAACCCAAATAAAGAGGAATGCTGCTGAGGGATCACAACAAATCTCTGATGCTGCTCCATGCCTCAGTAGACAAACTGGGTTGATTTATTTGGCTGGTTTATAGTAGTCAGGCTAAGGATGGCTTTCAACAATGTCTGCAGCACAGTTCATTTTTGTTGGAGTCACAGCTGAGACAGAATTCCATTCTGCAATATTCACTGGATGGAAAACAAAACAAACAAACAAGAAAGCACAGTAACTCCCACCACACCAAACCCTAAACACTCATGCTGCAGGTACTCCAGGGCATCTGGGCATCCTCCTGTAAGGCTCTGGGCTGCAGACCACTATTCACCTTCTTCCTCCAACCCAGGGAGCTCCCAGCCAGGGCACTTCCACTGCTGACAGCCTCATCTGTTGAAGACAGGCGAATTTCTGGGGCTAGTTTAGGACAAAATGAAGCCTTTATCAAACCACCAACTCCACAGCCTGCACTGCCTGTGAAAGGCTCTCCAACAGCCTCATGCTATGTATGCAACACATACATGCAGAACTCCTACTCTCTAAGTGTCTTGCCTTAGAAAAGAACAGAGGAACCACTGAAGTGTGACACATGTACAAGTCACATCACTTTACAGAACCCCAAGGAGCACATGGTTATTATAAGAAGCTGCAGCATATGAAAGTGTCTAGAGCAGAATGAGAATATGTGCTATGGCTAGTAATATATGCAGCATAAATGTTTTTAGAAAGAACCATCTGGGTGGTGTGTGTTAACACATTGGCACTACCACCCCTCTTCCTTTAGAAAGTTTGGGGGTCTTGATAGCATTTGGGGGGGAGGAAACAAACCAGGAAATTTTCTGTTTTTTCAGCACCCACCTATTGTACAGGTCAGATCAAGAGAATTTTTCAGAAAACTAAATTGTAATAAAAACAACTTTCATGCAATGTGTTGCTACATTTTTCAGTGAATTCAGTAGCTCTCACTAAGACTGCTTTCAGTACAAAAAACACAAACCAAATCAAAACAAAACCAGCTTGCTTCTCCCTACCTTTAGCCACTTACAGCCAAATTTTCACAAGCTTGGTAACCTCTGACCCACTGCTTACACTGCTTAAGACATTGCATTTTTCTGGTGTCTTCATCAAATTCCTTTATTGCTTTCTTCTATTTTCCCCCTTCTCTCTATATATTGATTAGGTCATGTTTAATTAAAAAAGCTATTTTTTCCTCTTTCAAATTTCCTGGAAAGAAGAAAAAGAAGTTTTAACATTTCACAAGGAAGATTTTTAGAAAAAAATTTTTCTAGGGGGAACTTCTTAATTTCTGACATCAAATGGACTACTCCACTTTCAGCTTTCCCATCCTATGCCACATGAACAGGGTGCATTTTTCCAGAGTTCATGGTCCTTACCTATTGATTTTCCAGATCTCTGACAACATAACAGGCAAATTTGCAGTTAATGGGGTCATGCTAACAATAGTGTCTTAAAACAAACAGCATGTTTAGTTGATGTTTGAACAGCAATCAAGTTTACTGAAGCAAAATATTTCTTTACTTATGCTTTCCAACACTTGAGGCAACCTCTCAGGGAGAAATGCAAGAGGCATTAAGGAGTGCAGCAATCTGTGGTGCAGAGGGGGTGAAAAATTCTAGCCAATATGTGAAGCAGCACTGAGCAGATAAGAACCTAGATGAAGTTTGGACAATACCTCTGGGGGGAAAAAATGAGGAAAATAAAAGCTGCATTTTAATCTAATTAATATGAAGAGAAATCAATAATCCTACATTTCAAATAAACTTCACAAAAAAATAAAAGAGGAGGCAGTAGGAGAGGTTTTAATTAGACATGTATCTGTGCTTAGACTTAGGCACAGAGTTTTGTTTGCAGAGCTCTTCATCAAGTGCCAGGACTCTCCCAAACAAGCAGTGCACCAAGGCTGCTGCTTTTGAGTCACAGGTCAAAGAGCTAAAGGCAATGGTAGGGCAATTTTTCAACAAGAAGGAAATATTGCCCCAATATTAAATCACAATGAGTTACAGCTGGTGGGAGGGATTTGGAGACATGCCAAATCGATTTTTGTCACTCTTGGTTAATTTACTGTTACCTTTAGTGCTTGGGAAAGAAGAATAATCGTGACAGAAACAAACAATGTGCAGTGGTGGCACCCACACAGCCCCTGCACTGCCCCATCATAGTCACCCCCCTGGGAGCCAGTGCAGGCACTCACAGTGTAAGTCAGAGCAAATTTTATTGCTTAATACAGTTTGCTTTCCCAGTGCAAACTTCAGTTTTACCTCTGTTTACCTGGAAGCTGCTAGAGAATTATCCCTCTCAATATTCTGTCAGGCAAAGAGCATATCCCATCCCTGTGCTGAGAGCATGAAACTCCCATTTGATTGAAATATCTACACCCTGCATACTGCAGGTTTAGTTTCTTGTCTTGACAACAGCAGTACTGTAGTTATTACTCCAGTGACAAGCAAATATTTCCCCTTCTTACCCTTACTGTTCAAGGCTGTCAGCTTTGGTGACATCACACAATTAATTTACACTAGTCACTCCTTCTGCCCCAGAGAAATCCAGTTTGAGTCTTTTTATTTCTACATCAGTAAACCACATCTCTGATTTTTGATAACTTGCTTTGCAGCAGGATAATTCATATTCACTGATCCCAGGGCAGCAGAAATTCCTGCTCTCTTTTAATCACCTGGACTCAACCAGCACATCATGAGAAGCTGAGTTTGTACATATTTTAGAGACATCAGGAGTGGCTGAAGTTCCTAGCACGGGTGGAGGTTTGCTGGGACAACCAACAGGATAAAGCTGTGACTGTCATCACAGCAGGCAGACACAGATTATTTCTATGTACCAGCAAAGTCAGGCCTTGCTTAACTGGTTCAGCTACAGCAATTCTGTAGTTTAGGAGATTGAAACTGGGTATCAGTTGCCAGTTTTGATCTGTCTTCAGGAGCTGTGAATCTCCTCCTTTTCCAGTCTCACATCACAGAACTGTTTCCAAAAGCTCAGTATTTTCAGAAGTTGACTTGCAGCTTAGTTTACAGTTTCAGCTCTGAGGCAAACACAGCCATATCCATGTCCACAGTTACCAGTATTTAATAGCCTCAGTTCACTGCCAACAGTTCTGATTCCTCCTGGCTGGTAACTACAGCATATGTGATAGGAACCTGGGTGTGCTTTAGTGTGCTGATTAGCACTTGGACTTGCTTTAGGCTCATCCACACCAAGCTCACCCTGTTTGCAGCAGCTAACACTGAGATTATTCAGTAATTGCACTTGTGGGAACTGTAGCAACTGTGTTAGAGCTCAGTGTGTTGTCTGCATCTCATGCAGTGTCACCACTGACCACATTCAAAGTTAACTCAAGCAATCTCCAAGGAAATCTCCTAGTCAGCTATCTGTGGTCAGAAAAACAACTATAAATATGTCTTGAAAAAAAAAAGAACAGCTCCTTCTCTGTACATACACAACTCAGAAATGAATGCCAATCAGTGCAGCCCAATCTGCAGCTTTGAGAAAATTCAGCTCAATAACGTGCATGCTAAAATGATGTGGAAGAAGGGACCCTCACAAAGAAGTTTGGTGCAAAACTTGAGACACACTGACAGAAGGGCTCACTGCTCATACTCTCTAGAGAGTACAAAAATAAACCCTAGAGGAACTGAAAGGGGAAAAAAATGGCATAAGTATAAAATTTCCATCGTACAGTCCAAAGGAATAGATGAAGACAAGAATGTCTTACAGCTCATTAAAATAAAAGCCAAATTAATTGCTTGTCCTCATGGTTTATTACTTGAAAGGCACAACACAATAATGTATCATGAAAAATTAAAGGGGTGAGTGCAGTGGAGCCAGGCAAAGAACACTTTTAATGGGAGGGTGGGAAGGGTAGGAGAAAGAGGGAACAAGTGAAAACCATGGCTGTCTCCCTGGGCTGCATAGCATGTGACACCATCTGATAAACTGAGCTGGAATTCAGGATGTATCAATATGGCATCAACAAGGATCTCTGAGGATATTTGCAGAGGACACTGGCCCACAAAATGAGTGTCTGGAAATTCCAGAATAGCAGACTCCCACCAGCCTTGATGCTGGCACTTGCTGGATTTCACACTTTATTTCACAGAGACCTACAGATCACCCTTTCCAAATGGTTTGTATATGCTGAGCACATCTGCCCAAATCCAGGACCCCAAGACTCCAACTCTATGGGGACAGTCTTAGCAGCAACTTGCCCATCGTGAGTCTTTCCTGGAAGAAACAGGTATGAGGAATTTGTATGTATGAGGAATTTGTCAATATGCTCCCATTCATATCAGACACACAACAAATCTGCATTTCCTATCTTTTTGATAAGTCCCCCAACCAAAGCAGTTCTCCTTACAAGTCTCACTGACCCCCATACCAACTAATTCAGAAGATGTATGGATGATCTTTTAAACTGAATTAGTAAAATTCAATTGGCTAAACAGAAGCCTGTTTGCAGCCTGTTTTTTACTTCCTGGGAGATGTACTGTTTAATACCTGGTAAGGTTGCACACACATCTGGAGAGCACATTCCTTACCTGGGAGAAGAGCAGCAGCCTGCTGACAGGGGAGCAACAGAGTTCCCCTGCCACAGACAGGCTTTGCAACCCACCACCACCAGACCAAACAAACATCTAGCTGGATTGCCATGACCACCAGCTCCTCATCCCAGGAAAACCTGGAACATGCCTCAGAGCAGACCTTCTACTGATATCAGGAGAGCTGCTGGCCTTCTGGATTGGCTTATCCTCCTATTACAGACTCCCTGCAGCTTTTCTACAGCTAAGCACCATAAATGAAAGGCCCTTGGCAAGATCAGAGTCATCAGTTATTAATTTGTTCTTCTATGTTTGTCTTGCTTATTTTTATGGGTGGTATTTAATCTTCATCTTTCCCACACTGTCTTACCAAATGTTGCAAAATTTTGACCATTCTCTTTATTTTTCCAGATTAAAGAGGGTGCCAATTGCTTCCCTTATTTTCCATTTCTGCATGATCTGCAGATGCTTACAGTGTGTCTGGAGCAGACCCTTAAGGAGGTAATTTTGTGGAGCAGATATCCCATAATGAGCAAAAACTGGTAGACAAGGCTACTTTCCTTTCAAGAAATAGAAAAAAAGTATTGTTTTGTTTTGATTGTTTCTGCTTATCTTCTGTGAAACAGTTACCTGATGTAAAAATAGCCTCTCTTTCCTCTGGCCAGCTTGATTGGTAGTGATGGAAGGTGGGGAAGAATTCAGTCCTTCCCTCAGAGTAATTGCTAGTAAGTCCCAGCTGGCCCTGCTCCAACTAATTCAAGGGATCTTAGGAAAAGCATCAACCAGGCAATGGTGACAGAAGCAGGATATTTCACATCTCTGTTTTAAAAAATCTGCAGCAGTAACCTAACACTCCTTCAAGGGAAAAGCAGCAGCAAGAACATGTTGGAGCCTGGGGCAGAGGGAGGCCTCTGAAAGCCCAGGGAGCTGAGATAAACACCTCCAACCACAAGCCACTGCTTTCTATTAAAGTATTGATTTCTTGAGTACATCTGCCCCCATCTTCCTCTCAATTCTTTTTCTAGATGCACCTGAAAAAGGAGGCAAATGGTACAAGATGAAGTGGGATACATGTCTGGCTTTCAAAGACTTGCTTATCCGTGTTGCAACCTCTCCATTGCAGGACTGTTGGCAGAATTGAATTTCTGCAGCAGGATTTCCATGCTTAGAGCCATTTGCATATGGTTATTGTGAAGATTGAAGAAGGCAGGCAGTGTGAGTTGTTATCCTTATCTGCCTGACATCCCTTGTTTGGTTTGTTTGTTGTTTTGGTTTTGTTTGTGTTTTTAACTGTGATGTAGGATGTCTTCGGGAAGAAACTTTTATTGGAAAGTATAAATAAAATTAGCTTATCCAAACTCAGTTTTCTTCTCTTACTCTTCTTATTCATTCTTCATTTGAACTGTGTTCTTCATGTCTACTCTACTCTTTCCTGTACTCATGGCTTTACTCAGGGTTATTTACCAGCTCTTTCCTGTTTTTAAAATGCAATTTCTCTTTTTCCCATTCTAGCATTCACACCCACACTTTCACTTCCACCCCCTAACTGTCACCCATGTCTCTTCATCATTTCCTTTGCTCTCTCCCTTTTCTTACTTGTATTGATTTCTATAATTCTGCTGAAAAAATGAAGAAAAGAAGGCAAACTGCTGCCCAGCCCAGCAGGGAAGGCAGAAGTGAGTGGGTAGGGAGGTCTAGTGGCATGCTGACAATCCAGGATGGGAGGATGGGTGGAAGTGAATTTTCTGCTGTTAGTAACTGTGCTTTCCTTTTCCATTTGTGATCACTGTTGTTTTCTGCCTTTCCGTTTCTCCTAAAGGATGTGCTACAGTATTAGCACTGTAACAGAAATCTTTAATTCCTTAGAGGTGAAATGTTGTAACCAGACAGAATGGAAGTCAAGTCTAAATGCACCCAGTGCAATCTTTAACTACCTAAACTAGGATCTCGTAGGCTCACAACTGAGACAATGGAGATGAAAGCAACTTCAGAAGGAGTTCAAGTCTTTTCTTATTCCACTACGTGGGAAGATTAGGAAATCTACTTCTTACTAGACAGCATCTATGTATAGGCAGAAAAATATCCAAACTCAAAGATATGGAAGTCAGAGAAGATCCAATAGGAGGCAAAGATCAAATGTCTCTTAAATTTACCTTTTTGCATTATCCTACACTGCCCCAGACATTCAGAGGTCACAGCAGGCTGATTCTAATACAGATGTGTAGGTCTCAGGTGTCCCTGTTGGGGCTGGGCACGATGTTTGATCCTCAGGCTACAACCCAGCTGAATGCAGGCAAAGCCACTGAGATGGAGCTCGTGCTCATGATGACCAGAGAGACCCCACCAGAGAGCCTTCCTTATCAAGGCTCAGAAATAACCAGATGCATGCTGTAAAAATAATGCTTCTGTGATGCACCTGAAATCCTCTTCATCAATATGCTAAATCTGCACAACAGATTCATCAGTGGATTATTTATTTTACATTTTTAAGAGACTACAATGCATCTGCAGCTGTAACAGAGAAGATGATTAGATACATGGTGATAAACCTACTTGGAAGAGATACTGTTACACATACTAATTGCACAGACTTTGATACTGTGTTTTCCACAACTGAGGAGTGGTCCTTTTCCCAACAAAAAGTTTCTTAAAAGAACAGTAAAGAGTTCCTATTATGTTCCTGGAGTACTTGAAAATCAGGAAGACAGAAGCAGAGAGGAACTGCTTGCTATAAAACCTGTGTGGAGATCTTACATGGTTTCAATAGGCATAAGTCTATATTGAACATGATCATTTTTAATGTCACCAAACACCCTCCCTGGCTGAAGAGCTACTTCCATCATACTTCTGTGAGCTTAAGGAATTAAAGCCAGCCCAGTGGCCCACCAGAGGCAGCTCTGAAGCTCCCTCCTCAGTGCAGCCTTTTGCCAGGCATTCAGTGACTGCCTGCTTGTTGCCCAAATGACACGTGCAGCTCTGAAACAGCCGGGGTACCTGCTGCCTCCATTCCCACCACAGCAAGGGGGGGCTCAGCCCCTGGCCTGGGAAAAATGTCACTGGAGAGAGAAACTGGTGTTTCTGCAGCAATAGTAGGAGGGTGGTGAGGATTTGGGAAGGGAGGGAGCATTCTGGAAAAGGTTAGACACAGAGACATCGAATCTGTGCGGATCTAAGCTTCATTAGCTGCACAGTTCACAGAATGACACATTGGTCTTTATTCTGGCAGCTCATGGACCAGCGACAGCCTCCTATGAAGAGAATAAAACAGAGTGAGGCCCTTAATGTCTTTGGGAACCTGAAGGCATTATTACAACACAAATAACATTTGGGCTGTACACTCAGAGGCAGTTCAGAGCAGCAGTGACAATCACCTTTCAGTCTAAGCAAACCTGCTCAGGCAGCTCTGCCATGCTCACACAGCCCACTCCACTGGGCCAGGACTGATGCCAGGGCTGCAGCTGGACACTGTCCTGACCAGTTTGTCTCATAGGGCACAGCCTTGCTGAGAGGCTTTCTACTTACAAAAATTATCCTGATGGTGGTGGTTGGGATCTTCCCATGCACCAGCAGCACTGAGCTAATGCTCTGTTCTCATCACCAGAATCCCAGGTGGTTTTAGGGAACCTGGGTGAGATCATCAGTGGGTCTAAGAAAAACTCCATTATAATGAGCAGAGCTGCTTTGGCTGACAGCAGCTGATCACCTGTTGCAAAAGTACTTTGTTCATCCATTACTGAAACTCAGCCAGCTCAGGAGAGAGCTGCCAGAAGGAAAAAGACTGTGTGGCAAATTTTGAGATGGGATGCATGAAAGCACAAAGGCAATTCTTTGGTTGTAATTTGACCAAGAAACCAGAAAGGGTGTCAACCTGTTCATGAGGAAAGTGCCTGCCAAGGAATGAGCAAAGGTAGCAGCCAGACTTACAGCAGTGTCTGGATAGGACAGCAATATCCAGCAGGCAGGAGTGCCCAGGGGACAAGCTGAGCAGGGACATGCAGAGACATCTGTCCTGCTTCTTTGGCTGCTTGTGAGCCACTCCACACATCCCCACCCAGGCAGCAGCTGAAAGCCCCTCCAGGTCTCCTGTTCAAACCTTCATCTGTCAGGGTCAGGTGAGCTGAGGTCCCACACTGGGAAATGTGCCCATGTAATCTGAAGAGAAATATCCCATTAAACAGGTCACTAACATTGCACATTTGCAGCTAACTGATCTATTTTCCAGTTGTTACAGACAATTCAAGTTACATTCACAGAAAAGTACTGGGAGACAAACCTTCCATGAAAATTTTGGTTTAGCCCTCAGACTGTGCCCATTTGCCTGAGCAGATGGGGATGGGCTGTCCTTGCTGTCCAAGATGCTAATGAGGATCCTTCTTCCAGGGATGTGGGACAGACTGGGAAGTCATGCACCTTGTTCTAGAACAGAAGGAAGGTGAGAAACAGGATCAAAATCCCTAAAACCAATAGGTGCCTTAAACCACAGGGAGTGTCCACAAAATCCTCGGGCACCTCTTCCAGCCCCAAAATTGCACAAATAGTCTTAATTTTTATTCTAGAGACTCAGTTAACTGCTACCACAAATTTCATTCTCACCACTCCATCCATCTCTGAATGCTGCTACCTTGGCTGAGGCAGCCTAAGCCTGCTCTGTGGGCTGCTTCCACTCCCATCCCTCCAGGAAACAGCAGCACTATGATCCATGCATAGGCACCAATGAAAACTCCAGTAAAGTGAGGAGACACAAGACAAGATGCTCATCTTTTCCAGATTAAACAATCAGGAAAAAAGTAAGGTTTAGAGTTCTTGAGGTGTCCCTACACTGTGTGGACACCCTGCAGTGGGGATTTGGAGACAGACAGAAAACCGATGGAGAGCTGGAGTGTAACAGAGCAAATACAGTTCTCTCTTAATAAAATCCAAGTCAGATCTTATTTTTGTTGACAGGAGACAGTGATTTCAAGCAAGTTTTTCCCATTTGTGCTATTATGAATAAGATCAAAATCCAGACCCAGAAGAAGCCAGGATACATTATAATCAGCTCTTTGAAGTTCAGGGAACAAAACACAGGCTGATTGCAAACAAGGGAAGGAGCACTCTAATCAGTGTACCTTTTCAGATTAAGATGTATTTAAAGATTTCAAAGTAAGTGGAGTCATCAGGTGAGTAGAAAAGAATAAATTCAGACATGGTGAAAAATAATGTCCAAGTTTTCCTACCCCTTGGTTAGAAAAAGCTCTATTTAGCTTAAGAAAGAAAGGTTGAACGACATCAGATACACAGGTTAGGAAGGAATAATTTTTATTGTCTGAGGAATTTATTTTCTATCAGAAAGGAACAGCAGGCTTTGAAGATTCCACTATGCATGTAAGGATATCAATCTATCATAAAATGATAAGTAGAACTGAAAATAGCTCAGACTGAAGAATTTTCTGGAATCTATCTGCTATTTTAACTCACCTTTAAAAATTAGCAGTTAAAAAGGAAAGGGTTTGCAAAGAGGAATTAAAATTTACTATGAAAAGCAGAGATTAATAGGCAGTAACTAGAACAATTTAAAGAGGGGAGAAGTATCAATACTATCTTTAAATTTTTAAAACTGGAAATTACATTTTTTAATTCATTCTCTACGGAACTATGGAAACAGTCAGAATAACAACAATCATGTAATTTTAGGTCAGATTCTAACCCAAACACAAGCTTGCACAATAAAAGAAGGGATGATTGCCTAACGTCTTTCCAGCAAATAAACTTTAAATCCACTCCCTACTTTAAATCCATGCCTGCTGTGGAAGTTCCCTGCAATTGTCCTTGGCTTGCATTTATGTGAATTGATTGAAAGTCCCCAAATGCTACATTAGTCAGTCTCCAAATGCTGCATAAAGATGAGCACTCAGACAGCAATTAATAATAACTCTTGGCATCAAGTAGAAGAGATAATATCTAAGGCTGACACGGGTATGGAAATTAAATGTTATATTTGGCAAGAAGTTTCTAAACAGACCATAAAGGCTCAGGTGCTTTAATGCACATTTGTTTAAATGCCTGTTCCTTCTTCCCCCCTCTGCTGTGTTGTAGTCCTTCTAGTCTGGAGTTTGGTTCATTCAGAATTTCATGGCATATGTTTTTTCCCTGGAAACACATCTCTGGATTACTTCCACTGCACATCCTTTCTCCACCCAACCAGATGACAATGAGTTGCTATGTTTTTTTTTCTTGGAAAGATGCTTGGAAACCAGGGGAGGGAGGAAGTAATTTTTGCTGAAGAAAGAAAGAAAAGGAGCAGACAACTCTGGCAGTGTATCTCACTGACTATTCTAAGGGACTAAGAAGCAAGTATTTTGCAAGTAATGCAAAATATTAATCATTACATTAGCTTATATGAAGATGGTACTAATAAAATCCATTGTCCAAATGCAGTTTGCTTTTAGAAGCAGAACCTAAGGGATTCGTCTCTCCTCCTTTTGATGGGCTTTTGCTGAGCACAAGAATATGGGGAATTTCAACTTTCCAAATAATCTTCCTTCTATTCTGCCAATTTGAATTTCTCCTAAACACCTATTTTATAACAAAAAATATCATTGAAAATTAAATCCCTGGGATTTTGCTATAATTAGCCATTTACCTCTCAGAAATTTCACTGGCTTTTCATTCACTCTCCGTTATGTCCCTGGGCTTGTTTTCTTCTCAAGACAATCCTCAGTGAAATTCTGGGGCCACTCACCAGGATGTTTTACCATTATTTTCCCTCTTGATATTTCTGCCTGTATGAGTGCACTGAGCTTTAATGTTTTAGTTTGGATCCTGAGTGCACTTTTGAAAGGAGCTGTCTCACATTTGTCTCCAGTTACTGGTCTGAGGCATTCAGTGCACAGCACCAGGGCAGAGGAGCCTGATCAGCATTGAAATGCACTTGGTGTGGCCCCAGGGTCACCACCCCCACCTGCAGTACAAACCACTCCTGTCAGCTCACATTGCTCCTCAGGTATAACCTGCACAAAGTCAGGGCACACCGAGACTGGACAGCCCAACCTTTGCACTGATTGGCAGCACAAAGTCCTGGGGTGTCAAAAATCAGTGAATATTTGGGCTTGAATAGGAGGCCTGAAAGCCACCACAGCCTGCAGGGAGGGGCAACAGCAGTGAGCAGCCTCATCTTCCCTCCCAGGAGCTCCTACTGGCTCCCTGCCAGCCTGATTAGCCTTCAGCTTGGAACAGAAAACCCTGTGCCACCTTTGGAGACTGCTCAGAGAACCATTCATGTATCAAGCTCAATGGAAGCATCATTGCAAAAATCAACCCACTTTTTCCTCATTTAATTGGATGCAGACTGTTCCTTGATTGAAATTTGGCATAGAAGATAGGAATATCAGAATAAGTCTACTAACTACAGCATTTTGGGAAATCATTTTCACTGGTGCAAAGCAGGAAAGGAAAAAGAACCTCCCATGTAGATCCAGCAGCATTTTGGACCTGTCTTCTCACAGGTTTAAAGGGTTAAATTGCAAAGCACAGGAGGAAGAGTTCCTGTCTTCTCTTCCTTGATAAAACACTTAGAAATACTTAAATTCATCTTTTCAAGAACCAAAACATGGGTTTACAGATTTTAAAATGCTCATGTAGGCTCATCTTTCTAAAAATACTAAGAATTTTTTGTCCATTTTCTTTAATAAGCAGGACTCTGATTATCAGTTTCATGCATAGCAGCTGTATTTTTATGAGTCAACAGATTTCCTATCAAAGCTTCTTTGACTGAAGCCACCAGATTGTCAGACTGGTATCAGACATGGTGGTGCCAGTGAAGCCTCTCAAGGACTTCTGTCTGTAGCATCTGGGGACCATGGCCCAAGTATTTTCATGCTCTACTCAGTGCAGTGACACATCAATGAATTTTGAATGAAATCATGTCACAAATATATAACCTCCTTAATCCTATGCAAACAGAATAATTAAACAAACAAAACCTTAAAAACAAGGAGGAAAATGTATCAATCTAATCAATAAATGGTACTGTAGAGAAAAAAAATCTTTTTCTGGTTTCATAGATTGTTACTAAACCCCAAAATTTTCTATTTGTTAGTAATGTAGCTTTAAATATAATACTCTATTGCTAAATAAAGTGATTGTTACATAATATGAATATGCTTAAATAACCAAGATTGTCCCTTTTATTTTGTACTGTGAAGCAATTATTCAGTCATGATGAATATTTTCAAGGATGACTGTGATCCAAAATTAATCTTTCTGCAGCATTGTTCTATTGATCAGTTCACTGATTTTAAATCAAAGTAATGTGCTGTATTTCCAGAGCAGTAGGCCACATAGAGCTCCACAGACCACCCAGGACAGTGTTTTCTATCTGTCTTGTCCACAGTTCTGCTGGGAGATTATGGGCAATTCAATCCTTCACTCACTACTTGGAGCAGCCTTCATGTGAAGTAAAGTTACTACACTTCAAGAACATTTCTCACATGAAAACAGTGAAGTTCAGTAACTCCTGCCTAGGATGAGCTGAAGGTTCAGGATGAGGTGTACCAGAGAACCAAACATTAATTGACTATCAATTATGCTTTCTGAACATAAGCAAGAGTTATCTTCCTTTTAAATAGAACACATTTAGGTAGAGAAGAGTATAAAAGGTATTAAATGTTAGGTTGGCAGCATTCAGAATAATCTGCTCTGGGGTTTTATACTCAAAATATTTGAGAACTATGGGCTTGATGAAGGAAAAAAACAATAATGTAAATTTAATGTAGGTATTACAGTGTCTTAAACAGGAGATGGGCAATTGAGCAAGCAATACCAATCTACTGGGACAAACCAACTATACCCATGGTAGAAACCAGCCAGGACAGGGTCAGTATAATTGTCCAGTAACAGGGCACAAGTACTGGGTAACATTTGCTCCCTGCAGCTGCAGCAATGAGCACTGAGGAGCAGCCTCCCAGTTCTGCAGCAGGGTCCAGGGAGGAAAAGACCTCCTCTTCCTCACACCCTTAGCACTTCATGGGGTTCCCAGTCCCTGGGAGCTGCTGAGACCTTTGCTCATGGAGAATTCTGTCTCAGTGGGTGTATTTTGCCTGAAGGGAACAGCTGCTCCAGCTCCTAGGAGAGGCCAACTATGCTTTAAAAGAGGCTCCTGGCCCATGAACTCTGAAGCACAAGGTCAGCCAGAGGTCTCTTTATTTCCAGAGTAAGATGAGCCGTTGTAGGCGTGAATAAACCTGACTAGCTGATACGAAGCTCATTATGATGCCCATACCCATTTTTGTTCAGGAAAGTAAACCTGATCTGTTGGAAACAATATCTCGGGCTTTTATACAGTAATTATAGAGAACTAAGATCAGTATTTTTAAATGAAAGTGATGACAATGCTTTATGGAATGAGTAGCAACAGAGCTGATTTAGATCCTTTATACTGCTAATGAAATGTGAATAAGTAGGAGTCTCATTATCTGCACTTTAGTGTATGCCTTAGATTGTTCATTATCCTACCACTTAGTGAATTGGTATCTGTGCATATGAGTGATCCTAATGGTTTTCACACAAAAGTTTCCAGCTTTGTTTAGAAAGTGGTGTTTTAATGACTATATTTTGGTTGTAAGCACGATACATGTATACTATCTGTATATAATGCCTAATGGTGTGCAGCTTCAAAGAAAAATTGTTTCAACAAAACCCAGACATTTCTGAGAGAAAAAAACCCTGTAATGTACACAAACCCTTCTTACTATGCAATAATTAGCTTTTAAACATTCTGAATCTCTTGTATTCATATTGCAGAGAAAGGAGAGCAGAGGCAGTAACCTCTTGATCAGCTATGTTTGCAAAGAAAAGACCAGGAAAAAGAGAAAAAAAATCAGAGGATGGGTTATTGCAGGAGGCATCCTCCTATTCCATAGGCCATAGTTCAGCATCTTGCTTTCCCTGCTTCTGTGCTCTTCACATTGGTTCCTCCTGAAGTCCTGTCAGCTGCCAGCATAGGACTTCCCATGCTGAGAAGGAGATGGCACAGATGAGTGAGTATTGGAGAGGCTAACCCCCTTGTCAACACACCTAATAAAATAAATAATAATAACAACATACAATTTTTTGCAAAGCTCCAAGCAACCCTGACAGAACTTCTTGCAAGTGTCACAGAACTGGACTTAAGTACATTTCCTTCATAGTTAATGTGATGCCTCATAGTTTAATTAGATCTGCTGGATGTCTCTCTGCCATCTGCTCCCTTCCAAGAGCCAGCACCTGTCAGCTTAAGCTCCAACACTGACTCTCCCATGACTGGCAGAATATATTTCCTCCTCTCTAAGAGGACATATATTATTTCCTAAGAAACCATCACCTGGGGGTGTCATCCACAGCAGAAAACAGAGCACCTAATTCTGATATTTTAGTTGGATTCTCTTTGCTGTACAGTATCAGAAAAATGGGAAAAATTATAGGAGAGAGTAAAGACAAATATTTTAAGGCTCAAGGAAAATGCTAAAAATGAAAAGAAATAAATGCTCTCAGGAATAGAACACACCCCTGTTTGTATTTAATAGGGCTTTACATTTTCAAATGCCTTTCTCACAGCATAGGCCCACAGCTGGAAGAGCCAGCATGCACAGTATCACTTTACCTCCAAAGTGACTCCTCCACTTGGAGGGATTCTCCCATTTCTCCCATGGTCAGGCTTTGGATAGCAGTGCAGCTGGGACAGGTATCTGGAGTCTGGCACCCTGGGCTCTTTGCACATCAGCTCACACGACACAGGTCCCTGCTGAGGGCCTCTCCTGCCATTAATGTCTCTGAAGCCTTGAGGGCATTTCTCCATTTCAAATCTGCTGGCAAACAGACCTGTCCAGCTGGGCCTTCTCACAGGGAAGTCCCCAGGCAAGCTGGGCCCACCATAATAGCTGTATTTCTATCAGCTCTCATTGTGACAGAAGTAACTCACCTTGTGCTCAGCCAGGGATGCCAGGCACTACCAAAATCACAGGTGGGCCATTGGCTGAGTCCAGCCACCAAACACACACCTCTGTAAACAGGACACCTTTCCCTCCTCACCCTTGGCTTCTTTATTTTGGCCATAGTTTCTGTGTCTCATATATATATCCCTCTAAACTCCCAGATGCCAGGAAAGCTCCTTGTTTGAAGGATTGCATGAAGGGAGGATGTTTTCCTAACACCAAAAGCTAATTTGGAACCAGGAGGCAGTAAGACTCATTTTAAGAGGACAGATGACTTCCAGTTTGCATTTGTTTGCTGGAAACAAACCATTCATCTAAAATGCACTGGGGCCAGGCTTTCTCAGGTGAAATCCTGGCTCCATCAAAATCTGTGAGTATTTTGCCACTGCCTACACATTCAACATTTCTTGTGCAGAGGGCCTGGAAACTACCAATGTTTTCACACACAACACATACACCAAGGAAGAGATTTAGAGCAAAGGAGAAAATTAATGCAAGATCTACTATACCATGCTTTATCTACATATAAAACTTAAGAAAGGCTCAGCCAGCATTGGGACATCATGGTGATAGCTGCTGTTCTAATTAAATATCACCCTGGAGATCATCCCTCACAGTCAAAAAGAGCCAACAGATTCCAATTTCTCAAACATCTAGTACTTAGAAGAAGCTCTGAACAATGTTTGAAGGTTAAATAACATAATCTAGGAATTTGATCCATGATTGCTGATACCTCAAGAGAATTTGCTACTCCTTCTTCATGTAGCATGAAACCACTTCACCTTTCGTGCCATTAAAAAAAGAGCATTTTTGTGCCTCTAGCTTTTTGTAACAGTTGAGCTTTATGCTGCTTTTTTTTTCTTTAACATTTCACTGTTCCTACTAAACATTTGTATAACTCACATTTTTTAATTTGTATAGCAAGAGCTATTTCATCTCTGTTCATCTGGTAGGTCACTGCTGTGTGAGAGCACTGCAAGTTGAAAAGTTAAACTTTCTAGATTTTCTAAAAATTAAAGAAATGAAGCAAACACATGATCCCCCCTCCTCTTAAATCTTTGCTTTCTTGGAAAAGTCGGTAAAACCACATAGCTCTATCTTTGTGAATGTGTTTGCACTCTCAAGTAACAGTTGAATTCAGGTGTTGTTATATGTCAGTGCAATCTTAGAGGTATATTGGAACAGAGTACAACTGATCTTTCAAGAATGCTTGAAACAATGGCCTAATTTTATGAAAGGGAATGGAAAAGTGCTTTCAACTTCAGCAAGCACTGAGTTATACCAACAGTTGTCATGAATGAATATGAATATACACAGGTGTTCAAAGGTACCTAGCAGGTTTTCAAAGGCTCTAGGAGTCTAAATACCTCTGAAGTCAGTGTTGGAATGGGAATGGGACACCTGAAAGCAGCTGGTTTTCCAAACACTCAGGTGGAAAATCAGAGTTTTGTTCTTGGAAACTTCTCCTACAGGATTATGATCTCCAGTTGTTGCTGAAGTTCCTGCAGAGAAGATCTTCAGGATTCTTCCTTCATCATGTCACAACAAGAACCTTGTAGGGCAAACCTTGCATTTTTGGAAGCCACTATCTTTTAAAAAATTAATGACATATCTTTTCAATCAATTCTCTGATCAGTATATATAATTTGCTGTTTTATTCTTTTCAAATACAATTTAAGCATATGTCCAGACATATTCTTGCTCTATGTTCCATAATGGCTTATCTTCTATTAGTCCATTAGTATCCTTTAGACAGCAGAACGTTGGAAATAGCAAATATTAAATAGAGAGGAAATAATTTCATCTAGTTCTGTAAAATTTATACTTACAGATCAGTGTAAGAACTAACTATACAGAGATATTGTAGTTCCCATTGCAGTGCTGTATATCACACTTATGGAATTTCACTCCTTACACCCAGGGAGAAGCTAGAGCCTGTACATTCCTTGAGCTACAGGACATTAGGCACAGCTTCCCTTGCAATAACTGGCCTGCAAGATGTTTATTCACCTCCAGGGTTGGGATATGCATTTTGACTTGTGACCATGGGATGTTCATTAGACACCTAAGGCTTATCCTTCTGCTATTAGCATTTTTTACCATTTGCCCTAAGCTGATAGGAAAAGAGAGAAAGATGTCACGTGGCAGCAGGCTGGTGGAAGGTGAGTATCCACCTCTATACCAATATTAGTGCACAAAAACAGATGATTTCCATGAGGGATCAAACTTCCAGCTACTTCCTGGAGGTTATTGTCAGCATCCAGATCCTGAAAGTAGATGCTGCAGTAATTAATTCAGAATTGAATTTTCTCCCTGATCTCCATTTTTGAAAGCTTATTTTACATCACAAAACCTCCTGTCCCAGACCTGTGGAGTTGTAAGATGTACTTGAGATTATAGCTGGTTCATTATTCACAGACATGTTTTGACTCCATTTAAGCCCAGCTGCAGATGTACCAGGTTACACAGGACACTCCATTTGTGAGAAAGAACATTTTAAAACCCATTTTACAATTTCTTCTACTTTGAGATTTCAGATATATATTAATTGATGTTTTCATCTATTTAGGCAATTTTACCTGTATCAGCTTGTTGCATCGTACCAGAGAAAAAAACCCCTCAGATTCCATGGGGGCTGCTATTTATCAGTGTAAATCATAGAAACATAGAAAGGCTTGGGTTGAAAGGGATCTTACAAATCAACCAGTTCCAACCCCCCTGCCACAGTCACAGATGTTCCTCATTAGATCAGGTTGCTCGAAGCCTCATCGATCCTGGCCTTGAACGCTTCCGGGGATGGGGCACCACAACTTTTCTGAAATGGCTCTACTGGCATTTGTTTTTCATTCAATGAAAATTTCTGTGGCAAAAATAAACCTCAACACTTGTTTCTGAGTCATGAACCAGTTTTCATTAACTGAGTTTCAATGGAAAATTTTCAGCCAGCCTTAATCATACCTATCAGCAGGTCTGTAAGGATCTCCCTGAGAGTTTGTGCCAGGCTATCATTTTAATACCAGGAAACTGGCTGAAATTCTAACTAAAAATAGAACAATAAAATGTTCAAGTACAAATGCCATAAGGACTAAGCAGAAAGACTATTGCAAAGAAAATCAAGGCTTAGTAATCTATCTAAAATTCCACCAGCATATTAATAAAATCTGGGCCGAAACAGAACTAGGTGATGACATTTGATTGGAGGTCCAGAAACAATTCAAGAAAACCCTTCATTATTTTGCAATTAAAATAACAGCAATAGAAATTTGAATAGAATCACAGAATCATTAAGGTTGAAAAGACCTCCAAGGTCATTGATTCCAGCCTCTAACTGAACACCATCATGCCAACTAAACCATAGCACTAAGTGCCATGTCCAGTTGTTTCTTGAATACTTCCAGGGATGGTGACCCCACCATCTCCCTGGACAGATGGTTTCAATGCTTAACAAATGTGAAAAAAAATCTTGATTTCCAACCTGAACTTGCCCTGGGTATATCTTGAGGCCATTTCCTCTTGTCCTGTTCCTGGCTGACTGGGAGAAGAGGCCGACTCCACCTGGCTACAACCTCCTTTTCAGATAGTTGCACAGAGTGATAAGGCCCCCCTCAGATTTTTTTTTCTCCAGGATAAACACCCCCAGCTCCCTCAGCCACTCCTCATATGGCTCACCCTCTACATCCTTCACCAGCCCTGTTGCCCCTCTGGACATGCTCCAGCCTCTCAATGTCTTTCTTGCAGTGGAGGGCCCAGAACTGGACACAGGACTTGAGTTGCAGCCTCACCAGCACCAAGCACAGGGGGTGATCACTGCCCTGGTCCTGCTGGCTCGGATGCCAGTGGCCTTTTTGGCCGCCTGGGCACCTGCTGGCTCATGGTCAGCCACCCTCAGGTCCTTTTCCACCAGGCAGCTCTCCAGCCACTCTTTCAGCAGCTCATAGCAATGCTGTGACCAAAGTGCAGGAATATGAGGAAGAAGAAGTTGAATACTCCTGTGCAACAGAAAAAAAACTGTCAAAGGTAGGTAAAAATGTATTGCAGGCAGTGATATGCTCCTGGCTAAATAAATGGTATCTAAGCAGTCCTTTTACATTCTATAGATTTCAATATTTAGGTCAATATAAAGTTCTAATGATACAGATGCAGATATAGGGTTACAAATGCAATCTGATGCCACTGCAGATTGCATCATTCCTCTCCTGGTCCTTTGGTAGCATTTTACTTGTATCACACACTGCAGGTGTTAAAAGAGAAAGGAAATGAAAGGTGTGGTAACCAAAAGCAGATTTATTCTTTAAAGAAAGGATTAAAACACAAAATGGAAAATTTACTTTCCTCTGAAACCTGTCACAAAAGGACTGTGTATTAAAGATTAAGAGTTAGTGTTTCTTTAGCCGTGTTCCCACAAGAGATCAGGCCCTGTAATGCCAAGGTTGCCATGGATATCACTATTGATTAGTAAATAGTGTTATTAAGTCCCATGTAAATAGTGAATAACTGACAGTTCTGAAAGAGATGTGGACATTTTAGGTAATAGGCGCTTTTTTTCTTAATTAAATAGGGGCTAGCTGAACATCTGAACTTCAGCTTAAATTTCTCTCCTGCTTCACTTCTTTGTGTTTTGTTAAGCAAGTATACCCCAATAGTTGGTGTACACAAGAAAAGAGGAAACATCAAATAAAACATAAATTAAAACTGAGACTGGTCCAGAGTCCAGGCCCTTCTGGTCAAAAGTCAAAGAAAGAAGGAAAGGGATAACTGCTAAACAATAAGAGAAATACTGGATTATTTCAGAAAAGCCTTCTAAAGATGGCAGCTCCAGGTCTCTAGGAATAAATTCACCTCACTGGCAAGAACAGATTTGTCTCACAACAGCAGCTACAAGTTACATTGCTCAACATCATCGTGTAAAAGCTCTGAAAATGTTCTTCAAACATGAACTGAGCAGCAAACTCCTGTGATATGATGGAGAATTTGGCTTGTCATCTTATCAAGAGAAACTGAACATAAAATTTACCTGATGCCACATCAACTCTGAAGGAGAAGTTGGGCCAGAGTCAAGGCTCTTCCCCCTTTACAAAGTGACCTGTGTAGGTTGCAAGATGAAACCAGCAGAAGAGTCTGCAATATTGAGGACCTCAGGTGATTGGAGTGAGCTGGGTATGACCTGGCATGGTCCATGCTCTAGTGCTCCCCTAGGTTCTACATGCAAACAAAGTGCTGGGGCTATTGAACACAATGACTGGATCTGAATAAAGTCATCCTGACCTATTTTTCTGCAATATGTGTCTATTTTTTCCATAAAGATCATTGCAAGTGAGATGATATTGGCATGAAAGTTATCCAGTGGTTATCTGTATTGGTTTGGCACAGCCCGCTTTTTGGTAGCAGGGAGGCCACAGAGGTGGCTCCTGTGAGAAACTGCTGGAAGCTTCCACCATGTCCAGAGAGCCAATGGCTGATGGCTCTGGAGATGGACATGGAGATGGCTCTGGAGATGGACATGGGGATGGTTCTGGAGATGGACATGGAGATGGCTCTGGAGATGGACGTGGGGATGGCTCTGGAGATGGACATGG